>WURV02204268.1:0-11449 GCA_011762755.2 Epimenia babai
ACAGTACAAACTAGAGTACAGTACAAACTAGAGTACAGTACAAACTAGAGTACAGTACAAACTAGAGTACAGTACAAACTAGAGTACAGTACAAGTAATTGAACTGATAACCCCAGACACACTTACCGCTCCACCGTGGAGTCGCGCAATGTGATCATACAAAAATTCTCCCGCCGTATTAGCTCCCGCCATACACACAGCCTGACTGACAGCTGGAAGGCATACGCACCCCGGGGTTAGGAGCGGGCGGGGTGTGTCAGGTGGTAGCAGTATCTGCGGTGTCTTGCGGCCTTTTCTATTTAATAATAAACACTATATAACTCCATTATGCTTGTTTTTACCAGATTTAAAAGGGGTCTATTGGAAAAATGAGGTATACAGTGTACAGAATATATATATATATCACGAGAAGGTAATTTATGGCAAATCATATTTATTACTATGAGACAATCTTGTCTCTCACATGCTGGTTACAAACATCAGTGGGAATACAATACTCGATTGAATCTTTAATGATGACTGCCAAATAAATTGTGTCCAGAAGTGATTACTGCAATTCCCTCAGCAATTCAGGGAAAGGAACAGAAAAGGATATCAAAATTCTGATTGAACATCCGGCGTAAATTCTTGGTTTTCAGACATTTGAATAAGACACGTTAATAGGGGAGCCAATGTGGTTCTCTGAATAGCTGGAAAGAAATGCACAGAAAAAAACCTTTACCTCTGATGGGACTCGAGCCCATGGCCCCCAGATAACCGGTCTGGTGCTCTACCATCTGAGCACCTACAGGGGTAAGCCTTTTCCTGCGCATTTAGATATTTGATACCGTTTTTAAGAAATACTGATATGTTAAGTCCGTATCTTATGCCAGCGATATACACAGATATCTGTACAAGCAAAAACGGTGTGAAATACCTAAATGTTCAGGGAAAGGCTCGCTCCTGTAGCTCAGTTGGTAGAGCACCAGACCAGTTATCTGGGGGTTGTGGGTTTGAGTCCCACAGGACATAGGTTTTTTCTGTGCATTTCTTTCCAGCTTGAATGAATAACACAGGTGGACAGACGAGAGGCGTTATGTCAACAGACATTATATTGGCAGAACATTTTGTCTGCAGTATAGGTGACCTGTTGTAAGTCATCCAAATAATTGTTATCCAAAGATACGGCCATACGTGGAGATGGTAAAGACTCAAAAACTATATGAAATAGGTTTTAGGTACGAAACCGCTATTCAGCACACTAAAATGTCAAGGAAATCTAGCACGAAAATGTTAGACAGTTGAAACAATCAAGTGACGATTTCTAAGATAGAAATTATGTTCCATGACTAGATCGAGAAGGAGGTGGACCTTACTTTCCGCTTTTCTTATCGTGTTTCTCAGCAGACGGTATGGGAACTTCTTTTTCAACAACTTCTTCTTCCGGTGGTGGTGACACTTCGTTCATGATTTTCCTGCAAATGAAGAAAAACATTTAGCATAAAGGATACTTAAGCATCTTGAGAGTTAAACTGGCATCTCTGAGAGCACTTCTTCTACAATGTATCACGATACTTTGCTGAAGACTTACTTAATCTCCTGATTGGAGATTATGTAGGGAATCCCATGGATGAATACACTCGAGAAAAAATTGCTATTTGGTGTACGAGAACTAATGGTGAAGAAATAGAATAAAGCCATAATGCGTGGCTTACAAAAGTGACATACCAGATAAATGTATGCTGAAATCAGAAAAGAGTGAATTTTACTACGTTAGATTGCTGAAATCAGAAGAGAGTGAATTTTACTACGTTAGAGTACAGAATTCAGAAGAGAGTGAATTTTACTATGTTAGAGTACAGAATTCAGAAGACAGTGAATTTTACTATGTTAGAGTACAGAATTCAGAAGAGAGTAAATTTTACTCTGTTAGAGTACAGAATTCAGAAGACAGTGAATTTTAATATGTTAGAGTATAGAATTCAGAAAAGAGTGAATTTTACCACCTTAGAATTAGCGGTGACATGCTCAGTTTCAGCGTGTGTTCAGTGTTAAAAACGTACTCATTTTTGTGCTGCTGTTGTTGGCAGCTCTAGCATTATTTAACTCTCTGTAATGAAGTTACGCCGTTTTTTTCTTAATGAAGTACACAAATAGTATGTGTGCATTATTCTATAGGACTATAATTAATCCTTGTACAAAAACATATTAGTAACATGTACATTATACATTTTATTTCGGCGTAATAACATGCCACCCACCCCTGGTGCATATTACTCACGGCACCAATGATCCGCTATTTAGGGTTAGTGGAACATGGCTAACTAGGAAGGGAATGTACTGTGTCTCAAGGAATAATTCCCATTAAGGATTCTACATGCATTCACATAATATAGGTTGCAGTATTGTCATATAACAAAAGTAATTTTTTTTGAATACAAATGCCAATACACAACCTGATCGTTTGATCTATTGTGCTTTGATTGACGGGCTGCATGTCAGTGATGCTGTCATTTATTGTGTCATTGATGATGTTAACAGCCGCCTCGGTCGATGCTTTCAGCTCATGTATGTGTCGGATGACATCGTCGGGTTTGCTGTTGTCGTGTAGTTCCCAGTAGTTGCTTGATATGCACGAAGCAACGAGCTTAAACAAATCCACACAGCTAATTGAAATACCACACATCTACTAGAGAATATGAATAATAACTGGCAAAAATTTTTCTGTGCCATTGGGAAAAACAGTCATGCGCATATAAGTTTTTAAAGGCAGCCAGTATCACAAGAGAAATCGTATAGATTGAAATTTTGAGACTCAAATATCAATCGCAATTTTAAATAAGATGCCAGATTGCCTGCAAATTCCCAAACTCAATATATCTGCAGCGATTTCTTCGTAAAAGTTACTGATTTCGTGTACATTACCCATTGAATATTCTGTTAATAATATATATTTCATGCTTGAATAATGACAATGAAAACTTTTGATGTCCAGGTAATACAAAGCTTGTTAACCACAGCAATGAAAAGTAAGATCAGGAAAAGCAAACTGTGGATTTGCAATGATTTTGATTATTTTTGAGTTTTTTGGACATTTCATTATATAAATAACAATATATAGGTAACTTCTTTAGTTATTGAAAGTATTTAACAAAAAGATTATTAATATATGATTCTATAGCATTTATTAACAGTATTTATAATATTTTTAACAGAACAAATGAACAAATTTCAATGCTATAACTGGCATGTGAAAATGTTATACTAACCTTTTTATGGTTGTTAACGATACAGTAAACATTTGTTTCCAGAGTAGGGATGGAGGAGGTGTCAAGGACGATCCTAGCATCTATCTGAAATACAAGGGAGATAACACAACTTCACGTAAATTCAATCTGGGGTGGCTTGTCACTGAGGTGCGAAAAAGACTAGACTAAAATAGAGTAATGGCAAAATAACAGAAAATATTCAAGAGCAACAATTATGAGATGAGAGTAATAGAATCTGTCTTATCTCACAATGTATTAGCTGCTAGTTTGAATCGATTTGTTCTCATAAAGTCTACCGAAGTAGTATACTGTGAAATATATCCAGTTAATCTTCGACAAAAGTTGGGCATAATTTATACACCCCTACCTCATGAAATGCTATACAGCTAATCTTCATTCTCAATAATATCAACATTTTAAATAAAAAAAGGGGGAGTAAGGCTGTAGTAATAGTCATCTACAGGTTACAAGATTGTACCAACCTAACATTAATAAGGAAGTAAGCGTCTTTAGTCTTAAACAGACAAGCACAGATCAATATATCTAATTCCTGGGTTAATTGGCAATAAATCAAACCTGTGATATTACAGCTGGTAGGCTGAACTGATTGAAAAAGTTTGTCTGAAAACGAAAATAAAATATATTAAATAGGTGAATAATACTGTTATAGCCATAAAAGGTTAGGTTTACCGATACTTTTCGTTTACTACGGTCGTAAATGTCCCTTACACTTACAATATAACCCTTAAGAAATTTGACAATAATTGACTTCATTAAAAATCTGTGAATATTTTAGCAGAAAATCTGATGTTTATTTCTCAGTTTATTGAAAGCAACAGAAGATATCCTAGGTATATTCGAACGCAACCTCTAGCATGCAAGGCTACATTGGAACCACTAATCGTTAATTCATTCATAGGGCTAAGTTGTCTACAATAAACTACATGTAGAACACTACACAAATTAAGAAAAGCAATGGTAGATAATGCAGTGGAGTGAAAATAAAAGAAATTAAGACCTAAACATATTACATACATGAATATGAACGATAACTAAGCAAATGCAGGTAAGAGAACAGTGGTGATAAGATTATGTGAAAGTATGTATATATATTTATTTTTATTTAAAAAAAATACAGTCTTTACCAACTATCATTCCATATTTTGACCAAATATAAAGTGTGACATCATATACACAAATGTGTGACATCACTAATATTTAATATTTGGTATCCATGAAAAATGTTCATCCGAGGTTGGCTCATCTTGTAGGCTGTTTTATCATCTTGTAAGCCATTGTTATGCCATCCTATAGTGCGTCACTGATAAAAAATCTTTTCAGTAGCAATGCCAGTTAACATACAGAATGATCGCGTGTACGCTAATGTACCGCGGAAGAGAGATGTCACACTTGAGATCTTGACTATTCAAAGAAAAGGCTCATTTCTCCAATAAAGTAATGGTATTTGTCGGTGTTTCGAGACTCGGGAAGACAACTTCATTTTCATAGACGATGGTGCAAAGGTCAATAAAGAATAATACAGAGATAAGGTTCTGGATGCTGGATTACTCCCTGACATGCAGTAGATATCACAGGGAAGGTTTACACTGCAGCAAGACGGCGCTCGTTCTCACACTGCACAGATAACTCGTGAATACCTACCTATTCGTAGAACAGATTGTGGTGGGAATCATTCTAACAGTCTCTCGGCACGTTCAACACGCTGCTCTGTGTTACCTCATTAATAATAAGTGCATGATGATTCATGCACTTTTTGACATTTGAAAGCATTCAAATGAAGGTCTAATTTGATGATACAGCACAGCACACTGTTGACCTTCTGATGTTGGTATCTCTTTCGATTTCTCATGGTCTTTTTCGTGTGCCGGGGCTATCGTCTCGACTGAGTATTAGTTAAGACACCTGTTCGATATTTTTTACTGTTCTTGCAGTTCTTTTTCATCCTGAACCTGGTACATAATCGGTTAAACTTGTCAACTCAATTTTCCTTATGACAGGCTCCATGCCACTTTTCATGCAGTTAATAGTAAGAAACTCTGTTAATAATCTTGTTGCATACCATCCCTCTAATCGACGATTCTTTATTAATGAGAGATCTTCTGCACTATAGGACAGCATAACAATGGCTTACAAAATGAAGAAATAGCCTACAAAATGAGCCAACTGTGGTCAAAAGTGAACATTTGTCATGGATACCATACACGAATATTAGTGATGTCACATATTTGCGTGTATGACATCACACTCAATATTTTATCAAAATGTGGAGTGATAGTTGGTAATTAAGACTGTATATTTTTCGAATTGGTTGACTCAATCCAGACTTATAAATTTGTGCCATTGGTTCTAAATGACTACCGATGACCTACATATATCGTCCACTAAGCTAAATTTGGAATTGGCAACCCCCATGGGCAGACGAACTTTGATGCGCTTTTGCCCAAAAACACCAAAGGTAGTTTACAAGCGAGACCATGGCTCAAACAACAGTTAACAAATCAATTCACCGAATACAATTCTAATCATCTATGCCACCTCCCTCTAGAGGCTAAATTCCATTAGACAGAGTCATATGACAGAGTCGAACACAGATATGGTGCAAGAAACCCATGCATGACTACATTGCAAGGGCTATTCTGACAGCATGGGTGTATGGATTAAAGACATAAGTCTTATAATAACCAGAACAGGCACTCAAAATCTCAAACCACTAAGTCTGTTGATATAACTAATAACATATGTAATAAATATATTTGTAATTGTGATACTTATATTTTCCACACTGATATTATGTAATAGTAAAGTGTTATAAACATGTACCTTATTTAAAGATTGCAATATAACCTCACTGATAAAAAAACTTAATTATAATTGAAGCCTAACCCTGACTCACATTGACATTGTTTTTTTAAATGCTGTACTAGTGTAAGTGTTAATAAAGATTTAAGTTGATATGTGTGGAATTATATACTGTGACTTACCATATAGCCGAAAATATCAACAGGTTGATCAAAAAACATTTTGTTCAGAACTTCCTCTATTTTCTTCTGGACGTCGTTTTTTGAATAATATGCTATTGCGTTTTTCTTCAACTGATATAAATCTGTTTCGTTAATCATGGACATGGCTAGGTTTTATGCAATTATCGTTCAAGGTTGGAAGCAGCAAACAAAGAAATCAACTTATGAATTATCAGAAGTAATCAGGGTTGCATAAAATCGATATAATTGCAAGCTTGAGACGATTCCATGCCTGTTGCTAAGGAGATTGTTTAACCGTTTCCAGGATGTGCGCGGGTGAAGACTCAAGCTTTTAACTTGCTTCTCGTTAAACTAAAATGTCTATTGGGTAATTAGTAGATTTTACGAAGTCGTGAGGTAGATATCGAAGTTCGTTCAACTTAAGTATAGGAAATTTCGAGAGAGAAAAACACATTTATTCAAGAATGTCTTATTCGGTACAAACGTAGCTTATGCGAATAATTGCCTTAAAATGGCGTTGCGAAAGACTCCCGATGATTCTTGTTCTACGGGGACTGCGACCCAAAGACGACGAGTTACTCTGAAAACTCGTAAGAGTGTTGTCGATGACCAATTTATGGCTTCGGCTATCGGTGATTTACCGTGGCTAAAACAAAGTTTAGCCCGTCATATAGAAGGAGAACCTCTAAAACAAGACAGAAATGTAATTAAATTTACAGTAATATTATTCGTTTGCATTTGGTATTATTAGCTTATAGTCGCATGATTATGACATATAGTTCGTCTAGCTAATGCAGCAAAGGCGATAGTTCATTATGATCAGTATAATTAACATGACTCTTGATTATGATTTATAAATACCATGTTACTGAGTTAGCTCTCTGTAACCTATTCTAACCCTAATATGTATAATTATATACAAGACACTGACATGTAATTCATTACATCTCTACTGGCCGTAATTTCATGGCGACCTATAGATACTGTAACTTCAGGGTCTTACTTCTCTTCACCTTGCCTGCCTCCATTGCCACCTTGACTGCATCAAACATCTCGTCGAGGACTTGCAATGTGATGTCAACATGCCCAGCAGTACGGGCTGGCGCCCTATCCATCTTGTTATTAACAAAGATGCCAGTAAACGTGCATTTCAGTGCTTCACATATCTGCTGGATAGCGGTGCAGAAACATCGGTGTTAGTAGCCATATACTATCTCTATTTTTATAATATGGTATATTGACCCAGATACCGAGCATGGACGTTTTTTCTAAGTATTCATGTGCGTGTGTATGTATGTGCGTGTATATATATATATATATATATATACACATACATGTGTGTATATGTACAAGCTTACGTGTGTGCCATATATATGTATGCAGGTGGGCAGACACTTGAGCATCGGAGTAGCGGGTGTAGGTGGGTGAATATTTTAGTAGGTTTATATGTAAGTGTATCTGTCAACAGGCTGTGATTATATTTCTCATGTGACCCATCATTAGCCCTTTACAAAGCTAGCCTTTACCCTGATTAGTACGATGTTACATAGATTAATTGCCCTTATTTAAATCCTTGATATAGTAAATTCTCTGGGAACATATAGAATTTTGTAGGGCTTACTGACGCTTGTTACAGGGTTCTTTCTGGAGGAAAAGTAAAAAGGTGTAGAGACTATATTGCAATTTACCTGTTCCAGTATATATTCCATGTGTGTCACCACCCCTACCCATTGCACCTGATGACATATACATGTATAAAAAGTTTGCGTTATTCATAACCTCAGTTAGTCAATTCGGTGTTCCCTATACTTTTCTCTTTATATGATATGGTGCTTGACAAGCCCACTTATAGCCAGTTTAAAATTAATTATATAAATTTATAACATGATTGACTCACATTTGACCCACGCCATCTTCAGTGTAAATGTGATTAAATTGCATTCTGACAAGTCATTATTGACTAAATCACTGTTTTATAGCCCATAACCTTTTAATTTAATTTTAGTTAAGAGGTGATTACTCTGTATCTATATGTTATATACTGTGATTAGTTCCTCATCGACAGCTGTTTTATGCAGAGCTAATGACGACGGGTTTACACCCTGCCACCAGGCCGCCAGCGAAGGTCACCTTCAATGTCTTCAGCGTCTTATTGATACTAATGCTGATATTCGTCGGAAAGATGCCCGAGGACATACTCCCCTCGAACTTGCTAAGTTGTGGGGCCACAGGAAGTGCGCGCGGTAGGTTATCTTACAGACATTGCAGCCAAAAATCTTTATGAAGGTAAAGAAATATTTATTTGGTCAAGTGGCATAGTAGTCAAATACTCGGAATGGAAAATACCTATGAGTATATCCGTGGTTCTGTCAACATACGAAATTGTTTGTAAAATAGATCTCACATCCCGACTGCTCATAGTGGTCTGGTTATCCCTTGCAGTGTGGTACGTACAAACTCTTTGATATATTGCATTTGATGCTCCCGGTGGCTCTTGCCTCGATGCTATCTTGTAAATAATCATGTACCATCACAGATTTAGTGGAGTCTGTGACATAGGCAAGCTATCGATTGTTGTATGAAACCAATGTTTCAAAGTGGAATGAATGAATACAGGTCAACTGTCTGTCCAGATTAAATGGTTTTACTCGGGTTTTATCCCATCACAATAAATTAGGCTGTTCCATATGTTGCATTAGATTTTCATCAGCATTAACCACCTCTTGCAGGCTTCTCGCCTCGGGTTTTATCCCACCACAATAAATTAGGCTGTTCCATATGTTGCATTAGATTTCCATCAGCATTAACCACCTCTTGCAGGCTCCTTGCTTCGGCTTTGTGGAAGGTGAACAAAGAAGATGTTGCGAGAGAAATGAAGCTCCTGAAGGACCTGAGAAATGCTCAGGAGAAAAGGGATATACAGACAGCGTATGAAGAGAAATTACAGCGTGGAATCACTAACCGTGAAGCATTCAGGAAATGGTTGGACACTCACTGTTATGGTCAGTATTGTCACGATTATTATTGTTGCATTTTGTGTGAGTTGTAACTATCAAGTTGTTTTAAGTCCTAAATAAATATTCATTACTTCATGTCCTGTAAAATTTTATGTATACTTTCTAAAAATCATATTTTAGATGGATTTCAGAAGGTCCAATCTTACAGTTGAATTACGCCCTTACATCTGCCTCTTCGGAAACTGAATGCCCATTGTTGTAGCCAGATTTGATGCAGGGCGGTCATATTTCATAGTAGCTTACTCTCCGCAAAGAATCTGCCGTTTCTTTTGAGTAAAATGAGTCTCTGATTATAGATAGATGGTCTTTTTACTTCAAATTCAATTAAAAATTCTCGGGTCTAACTTGAACCTCTTTATGCAATACAATGTTCTTCAGCCAGAATTTCGACTTCAAATAAGAATGTTTAGCAAATGTGTAGCACAAAATATCACAATATGCCATATTAACATTAAATGGTATCGCTTTAAGGGGCTTCCTTGCTCTATTTCACAATTTTAGTAACTATACATAACTTCCACTATATATAACTTTCACTGACCTTATTTATTGTACAGTGAAGAAGGAAGCGGAGTTTTCTGTGGCGGAAATAGAAGAAGGGGCCGCAAGACGTCTAAAACAGATACAGGCCTCTTCCTCGAAAGGTTTCAGTGGGAAGCATGAACTCAACACGATAGATGTTTCTGAAGATCCTGATTTGAGAATCACCAAACCATTGCTATCTTGTTCAAAGAGTAGGAGAAATAAAAGATGGAATTTTTCACCAAAAGTACCGACTGCTGAATACGTGACCAATCTTGACGATGATTATCCGAGAGATGACTACACAAAAATGCCAAAAATGAAGAATGCCCCAAAATATTTTGATGGGAGGTTCCGAAATGTCACATGGATAAATCCGGACGATGGAAGGATAGACGATGGTGATGATTTTCGGAAGTATAAGACGAATACGCTGGATACGGTTACACTTACAAAGACAGAGGTTGATAATGCTCTGGCGAAAGATTTGTCTCTAGTACAACGTCCTGTGATATTCAAGCCACATCACATCAGCGACATTGCGACTTTGAAGCAGTTTAGTGCTGCGGATAAAGTCAGGTCGGAAGCCGCTATTTATATGTATCCAGATAGGAAGTCGACACTTTTCCAAATGTCATTGCAGAGTGGACCTTCTGATGTAAAATCGAGTAATGTGGACAGCAATAAGTCCACATTGGAAATGCTTAAGGAATACACCATATTTGAACGGCCCCAGTTTATATACGATCGCGTACGGAAATCCGTTCTCGATGGGACACCAAGTGCCGCGAGCGAACCTGACGGTGCATCGAGCATCAGCCAATCGATACAGAGTGCCAAGAAGTCGTCTGCATCTTGCCAGCGAGACGTTGGTTCACAGTGTCAACCATCTCTATCATTTGTGAATATGGAGCAGTTGACAGTGTAACCCTCAGCTGATCAACGGACAGGTTCCCATCTGATGCAGCCTTCTCAGCCATATAACCCTAATTGGTGTATCGATAGTTTTCTAAATTTGGGCTTTTATGACCTCGAAATCATATTTTGCATACCCAACTATAAAGCAATTCAAATTTGATTACTACAGGTATGACAGTAACTAGATCATATATTTCACTGTTGCGTTGACAATGTGTAATAATAATCCAATGGTTTAATGTATATCTGGAAAAAAGAAGATATCATTTCACATAAATAAAACATATTTAAACTTATTGACTTTATATACCTTATTAATAATCAAACAAGATTATTTTTATGATGTTTGAGAATGTTTATCCACACCTCTTTATCATTCAGTAGATGTGGTATCATTGCTTCTTGATCCGTATGTAGCACCTGTACTTCTCAAGTGGATACATGAGGTAGGACAGAACTCCAGTGAGAAAAACAACCAAAATTGTGAACTCACCAAAATACATGTGCAAATCTTCTGAAATTCCAGTGATTTTAATACACTTTTCATTCATTAGTACAAGGCCAAATGTAGGCTTGGCTAGATATACAATTAATTATAATTATATTTTCTAGTAGTAAATGTGGTCAAAACCTCTCATACTTAGTATCTAATATAGATAACTGCGTGCCTTCGCCAAGCCTACTAAGAACAAAAGCTTTACTAAAACTAACACGAAATGATATTAGAGGGGTTACAGGTATC
>WURV02204279.1:0-66357 GCA_011762755.2 Epimenia babai
ACGAGCGCCGAACAACGACGCCAGGAAGCCGCCCAGATACGCATCGGCGCGTGGAATCAAACCGGTCAGTGCTCTAGCGCGGCAGCGTGTGCAGGTCGGCCGGGCGATCGAGGTTGTCGAGCACGGCTGGATCGCTCACGTCGATCTGTCGGCGACGGCGGGCGATCGACGGCTCCCCCAGGAGATCGCGCGGCGTCTTCGGAGGCCGCAGGGCCAGTAGCCGCTGCACGACCTCGGGCGGATACACGATCGGATGGCCCCGCCGATCGCCCAGCCGTGGCTGCCAGATCGCCTCGGGATCATCGGCCGCGGCCACGGCAAGCGCCTGCACCGTGGTCGCCGCGATATGGGGGCGGTCGACGGTAAGCACCATCACCGCGGCCGTCGGGGCCTGCTCGCGCACGACTTCCAGCCCACACTGCAAGCTGCCGAGCGGCCCTTGTGACCACTGAGCATTGTGCACCACCGTCGCGTCTCCCACCGCCGCAGCGGGCAGTGTCACCGCGCCCTCCACCACGACCACGGGCCGTGCCCCCGCCTCCCGAGCGAGCTGCACCGTGTGCAAGACAAAGGGCCGACCCCGCCACTCCAAGAGTGCTTTGGGCCGGCCCATGCGGGTCGAGGCGCCCGCGGCAAGAATCACCGCGGAGAGCCTCGCCATTAGCGCTTGGCGACTGCGGGCTTCGAGTCGGCGATCTCGGGATCGTCGACGAAGTCGTTGATCGTGGTGAGCTTCTCCACCGAGGCACGCGGCGCGTAGATCGTGCTCTGGGGAATCGTCATCCCGAACGATGCGGCCTCGGCCTCCACCTTGATGCCCGCGCCGACCTCACCGATCGAGCCGACCTTGCTCAGCGTGTACATATGCTCGCCCGCCTTCTTCACCACCGCCTTGTCCTCGGCGTCGTCGCGCACGAGGATCAGGCGGAAGCGCAGGTAGTCGAGCGGGTCGCCGCTGGTGCAGATCTGACAGCCGCCCATGCTCTTGCGCAGGTTCTCGAGCCCAGTGTGCTGAGCCAGGCTGCTCTTGCGCGTCTTGCCGAGCGACTTGGCGACGTCGGTCACAACGGCGCGAGCGCCCGCGCCGATCGCCATGATCGCGGTGCCTTGATCGACATGGGTGATGACGTCGAGGGCGTCCTTGCGCAGGAACATCCGCGCCTTGCGGGTATCTTCCTTGAAGCCCTTGGGGATCTTCACCGTGAGGCGGTCGGCCTTCGCCGAGCCCACCTTCAGCCCGTCGAGATCGAGCTTGGCGCTGAAGGCCGCGTCCTTGTTGCTCCCGGCCATCGTGGCCTGGGTCTGCACGCCCTCGGCGAGCACCTGGTGCACGCCTTGGAAGGCGGCCTTGGTCTTGGCGTCGTCGCGCACATCGGCTGCGATGACGAACGTGGCCTGGCCCTTCTTGTCGATGTACATCGCGATCGCGACATCGTTGGCGACCTGATCGAGCAGCGCGTGCGTGCTGGCGATGGCCTTCTTGACCATGCCCTGCACGGGCTCGGGCACCTGGTCCATCGGGACCTTGTCCACCAGCGCATGCAGGAGCGCGGGGTCACCCCACGACAGCGTGGTGACGAACACGGGGTCGGCGGGGAGCCGCGCCTCGAGGGCGGTGGAGGCCGCACGCGGCTTGCCGATGGGGTCGAGGCCGAGCTTGTGGAACGGGGCCACGGCGCCTGCACGAAGCTGGAAGTCGCGGGTCGTGCCGAGGTCGAGGTCGAGCACCACCGCGTCGAGCTCCTTGAGGATCTCGCTCAGCTTCTTCACCAACGGGTTGTCGGCGGGCAGCTCGTCGAGAACCGCCGCGGGATCGATGTCGTCGGTCGGAATGTTGGTCGCGCGAACCTGGAGGCGCGCGCCCGCCCGAACCTTGCCGCGCAGCTTGCTCGCGGAGTCGACGTCGGCGGTGGAGAAGCCGAGCAGCAGCTCCTTGCCCTGCTCACGCATCAACAGGTTGGTGGTGTCCACGACCAGCTTCCACATGCCGTCGCCGAGCGGCTCGGGTCGCTGACTCTGCGGCATGTTCTCGATGAGCTTGCGAGCATCGACCACGGCCACGCTCGCGGCGAGGCTCGTGTCTTCGGGCCGCCCACCGCTCACGGGCGTCGCCGACGTGAACGTGTGCGTGCCCCCAAGATCGATGTTGGCCCAGAAGCCGGGACCAAAACCTTGGCCGAGCAACATCGCCTGGATCTCCGCGGCCGGGTCGGTCGCCTGATCGGGCATGTAGCTGTCGGAGAACTTCTTGAAGGAAGCGAAGATATCGTCGAGTCCCTCGAGGCTGCCCGACACCACAATCCGCTCGGCGGCAGGCTCGGGCTCGGCGACGACGGCGGGCTTCGAGTCCCCGCCCGCAGGCACGGGGGTAATCGGAGACTGGGAATCCTCGGTGTTCGGCGTCTTCTTGCCGCAGCTAGCAATCGCGAGTGGAGCCACAAGCGAGGCCGCGAACAAGAGGCTTCGGGGGGTCAACATGCGCGCGAGTGTACACCTCTGGGTGCGGCTGCCCAGCCCTCTCGAACCTGGCCGAAAACGCCATGTTTCGGGCCATTAGGGTGACTTCACCCACGATCGCGGCCACGCTCTTGCGCCGCGCGCATAGCTCCCCCACGGCCCCAGCCTCCCGGCCCGCGCCACCGCTACGGTTGATGGCGCAACAGGAACAAGCCGCTCTCGCTGTCGCTCAGCGCCACCACGCCGTCGGAGAAATATGGGTGGGTGCTGATCGCTCCGTTGAGCATGGGCTCGTCGTCGCCACCAAAGGAGTCAAACCATGCCACCTCGGCGAGCGACCCAGCATCGAGCTGGGACAGGTCGAGGACCCGCAGGCCCGCGTGGTAGTTGGCGAGGTAGGCGAAGTCGCCCCGCACAAAGAGGTTGTGATCGCTGGCCATCGAGCTGTGCTCGAACGTCCCCGCCAGCACGGGATCATCGAGATCGCGAACGTCCCATACGAACGTTCGCGTCGGGATCAGGAGGTTGCGCTCATCGAGCTCGTCGTTCGACAGGAGGTAGGCGTGGTCCTCGGTGAACCAAGCCTGATGCGCGTACTGGGCCATCGGGTACGTCACCTCCGAGAGCACCTGCACCGCGGCTTTGTCCGTCATGTCGGCGATCGAGATCGAGTCCGAGAAGCCGCCCGCGATGACGCAGATCTCTCGCCCCTGATGCTCCCGATCGGGCCCGTCGTAGACCAAACACTGAGCATCATGGAACGCGGATCCAGGGGGCCGATAGCACGCGACGAACTCAGGCGCCGACGGGCTCGAGACGTCCATCATGTACAGCCCGAGCCCGCAGGGATCGGTGGCCACGCCATAGGCAAAGCCCGAGTCGGTGTCGATCGCGAGGTTGTGCGCGCGACCAAAGCCATCGTGGTGGGCCGTCTGCTCAAACTGCACAGGCGGGCTCTCCACGTCGAGGAGCTGCCGCAGGTCGAAGACTTGCAGGCCATGGCCCTCCGACTCCGCCACCACGAACGCGTGATCGTCGTGGACCTTGATGTCACCGCCGAACGAGATTCCCCCGCTACGCGGAAGGAGCCCGAGCACCTCGGGGCAATACGGATGGGTGACCTCGACAAAGACGACACCGCTGAGGCTCGACAGCAGCGCAAACTCTCGTCCGCTCTCCTCGTGAACCCAGCCCCACATATCCGTGACCATGGAGGCATCGAGCGCGCTCAGGTCGACATGGGCGAGCAGCTCCAGCGACCCGAAGCACGCGAAGCCGCCCGCCATGCCGTCGACGCACGGCGCACGAACAGGGTCGCATGCACAGGCACGGCCCACTCCGTTGTCATCCTCGCTCTGGTCAGGGTTGGGGATCTGGCCACAGTTGTCACAGGCATCGCCGACCCCATCGCCATCTTCGTCCTCCTGCTCGGGATCGACGTCGACAGGACAGACGTCACACGCATCGCCGAGCCCATCGCCGTCCATATCCGCTTGCTCGGCGTCCTCCACAAGCGGGCAGAGGTCGACACAGTCGAGCACGCCATCACCGTCTTGATCCGAGAGGTCATCACCACACGGCGACGCGGCGGTCTCATCGACAGAGTCTTCCTCGGTCGTGCTCGACGCGGCCGTGCTCGACGCCCCGTCCGCTCCCGACCCCGTTGGCCCCGCCGAGTTACACGCAAGACTCCATAGCCCCGCGACTGCGAGGCCCATACTCCGTAAGTTCATGTCACAAGCATACGCCAGGCGACGCGGGCCAAGACGCACGCCCTCGGGATAGCCCACTGTTGCCACTTTTCGCGGGCATACACTCGAGAGGTGCGCGCGTCGTCGTGCTTCGCCAACTGTCAAGCTGACCGCGGTAGTAGCTCCGAAAGGGAACAGTTGACACTGTATAACTGGCGCATCACTGCACTATCAAAAATGTGGCGACACCCCGTGCGACAGCGACACTGTCAGCCTCTGTCGAGCGCGCGGGCCAGCGCCATCGGGCTCACCAGTGCATGGTACTCGGACGGTGAGATTTCCAAGCTGCGAGCCAGGGCCACGAGCAATCGGTCTTCGGCTTCGGGCACCGTACCATCGGCGGTGGCGATGATGTACGCGGCTTGAACGATCGTGCGGCGATCTTCACGACCCAGGTCTGCACCGATCTGCTCCAAGAACTGATCGATCGGCAGTGCCCGTGCGTGGACCTGTGCCGCATCGCTCCGCACCCGCTCCTCACTCGGGGTGGTCCCCGTCAGCCGCCCGACATTCCAGCGCACCCGCGCGATCTCAGCCTCGCACAGGGCACCATCGACCATGGCCATGCGAACCATGACCCTGCGCATCGCGCTTGTCCGCGCTTCACTCATCCTCCCCCAGCATACGCCTCAACGGACTGCATGCGTGGGAACGATCGTCGGTGATCGGCCTCTGCGGAACCAGGTATATGGCCCAACGTATGCATGCTGGAGGGTTCATGCGCTCACCCGCCCGATCGACACGCGGTTGGCTGGAGTTGCGGCGCACTTCATAATGACAGCCGTGGTCTATCTTCGCTCTTCATCGCTTCGCATCGCCGCCGTGTTCGTCCCGCTGAGCTTCGCCTGTGGCACGGAGGATTCTGGCCAGGCGCCCACGAGCACCACTGCGGCCGCCAGCTCCTCGGGCCCTGCAAGCTCGAGCGGCAACACAGCGGGGGGGACGAGCACATCGACGGGCTCAACCACCACCGCGATGACGACGGCGACCACTAGCGTCGACTCCACCACAAGCACGGAGGACTCGACCGGCCCCGGCCCGATCTTCGACGTCGCCACGATTCCCGACGGACCCGAGCCGCCACTTCCCGCCACCGACATCGACGCGGTGCTCACCGCCGACAATGCCTACGCGTTTGGCTACGGCACCGATGAGGAGATGTCGAACTACTTCGGAGGGGTGGCCGCCACGCTGGCCTCGCAGATCTTTAGCTGCGGCACAGGCCCCGAGCAGTACATCGTGCCCGCGGCCGATGCGACCGCGGAGTATCTGTACATCGTCTCCTATGCCGACAACGCCACCACCCAGGGGGTGATCGGTCAGTTTCGGCGCGTGGCCGAGATGCCCGACGGCACCCCGGGCGCGGTTGTCTACACGGGCGACGATGGCTGGGAGGTCTGCGCGACAGGGGTCGACTACGGCAGCGGCGATCCGACGCCGCCGCTCGAGGTCGTGAACGAGCAGATCGCCCTATGCAACAGCGGCGCGACCGATCCCGCGACGACGAGCCAAGGGTGGGTGGACGCCGTCGGCACCGACCTCGGCGCGCTGGCGGTGGGCGAGACCAACGACACTGGCACCGTGGGCGGTAGCCAGCCGGGCAATGAGTTTCCGCTGGTCTGCCAGACGCTGGTGGACCCCGAGGCCCGCTGGATGTGGTTCAACTGGGACCCCGACAACATTGTGTGGCCCGCGCAGAGTCCGTTCATCTATCCGGGTGGGGCCGGCAACCCGATGCACGACTTCATGATCTTCCGCTTGGCCACGGTTGCGGTCCCGCCCGCTCCAGCGGGCTAGAGCGCTTGCAGGGCGCGGTCTTGGGCCGCAGCCCCGTCGGACTTTGCGGCATTCAGCGCCGCCGCGGGGGCAGGGCTTGACCGAGGCGGCCATGGTTCGTGTACAAGGCTCCGTAGATGGGCCGCACGTTCGAAAACCGCAAACAAGCGATGGCAAAACGGTCGGACCGCGACGCAAAGGCATTTAGTCGCGCGGGTCGGCAGATCAACATGGCCGTGAAGGCTGGCGGTGGCGATCCCGATGGCAACCCCGCCCTGCGGCGCGCGATGCAAAATGCGCGCTCCGTCAACATGCCCAAGGACAAGATCCTCAACGCGATCGACAAAGCCTTGGGCGTCGGCGACACGACCGAGTACCAGGAGATCGTCTACGAGGGGTACGGCCCGCACGGCAGCGCGCTGATGGTGGAGACCACCACCGACAACCCCACCCGCACCGTGGCCAACGTTCGCTTCGCCTTCAAGAAGGGCAACGGCAACCTCGGCAACGCGGGCAGTGTCGCGTTCATGTTCGACAAGTACGGCGTGTTTCGGCTCGACCCCGAGGGCCTCGATCGGGAGGAGCTCGAGCTCGAGCTCATCGATCACGGCCTCGAAGAGCTGGTCGACGGCGAGACCGAAGATGGCGCGCCGCTCCTGGAGTTTCGCTGCGCCCGCGACTCGTTCGGCGAGCTACAGAGTGCGATCGAGACCAAAGGCCTGACGATCGTCTCTTCGGGCTTCATCTGGGTGCCTCAGACCACCGTGGAGCTGACCGATGAGCAGGCCAACGAGGTCGCCGACCTCATCGACAGGCTCGACCAAGACGACGACGTCGAAGAGGTCTTCCACAACCTCGCCTAGTCCAGGGACTAGGGGGGTGTCCCTAGCCAACGAGGGCCGCCGCCAGCCAGCACACGGGATAGGCCGCGAAGATCACGTACAGCACCGAGGCCTGCGAGCGTGCGCGACGCGTGGGGATCAGCAGCCACACGAGGCCGATCACGCTGATCGCCGCGAGGCCGTGCATCTGCGTGGCCAGACAGAGCAGCAGCAGCACCACGAGGATCGCGCGACACGTCCAGATCGCCCCCTGCTGACCAAGCAAAACGGCGGCGGTGATCTTGCCGCCAACCTTGTCGGTCTTCATGTCGGTGATCTCGCCTGCGAGCTGTAGCGCGGCGATGTAGAGCGAGGCGATCACGATGAGCACCAGCGGAGGCGCGGCCAGTGCGGTGAGCATCGACGGGATAAACAACGCGTGCAGATAGACGTAGACGACGATGAGCAGCTCGAATGGACCACGGCGACTGAGCTGCAGCGGCTGCTCGTTGTAGCTGCCATTGGCGATGAGGAACGAGACGACAAGCACGACGCTGGCAAGCACGGTGGCCCCCGCCCACACGAGCCCCGCCCCCACCGCGAGGGTCGAGAGCACCACCGCCCGTGGCACCCAGGACGCATCCGCGCCCGAGTAGGCCATGCCGAACACGTTGACCAGGAGGTTGTCTTGGGTGGTCTTGCGCTTGCACTGCGCATCGACGTCGGCATCACGGATGTCGTTCCATGCGCAGGCGATGAAGTTCATCGGCACGACAACGACAAACAGCCCAAACCACAGCACCCAGCCGCGAAGATCCGCGGGGCTCGGCAGTGCAAACATATAGACGGCCGAGGTCACGCCCCACATACCCGGGCGAGACATCATCAGATAGCGTCGTAACAGTTCCATAGATTCACATCATCGATGGCGTCACTCGACGAGCTTCCAATCGTCGACGGCCAGCGCGGTTGTAACCAGCCCTTCGCAGGCGGCCTCGGCCTCTTCGGCGCCCAACACCCCCTTGGGCCCGATGAAGATGGCCTCCGTGTCGTTGCGCGCGTGGACCTGCGTGCCCACGATGATGTTGGTCTGCAAGCGGAGCAATCGCCCGCTCATACCGAGCGCGCGCGTATCGAGGGTGTAGCGGGTCCGCAGACCAAGCTCGCGGCGATAGACGATCTTTTGAGAGGCGACGACCACTTTGATCCCCTGCCCATAGAAGCGAGACAACGCCATCGATCGGATCAACCAATCTGCACGACCAAGCTCCATGACCTGCGCATACACGGCTTGGTTCATGTGCCGATTGATATCGAGCTCGCGCAGACGAACCCGCCTGTCGAGTCGCGACACGAGCGAGCCGTCCCGCCCCACATAAGCGCGCAGCAGAACAGGAATCGTTCGTCCGAAATAGGCCAACACGGGCGCGGACTTTAGCCCACAACCCGCGCCGCGCAACCTCGTTTTAGAGCATCGGAGGTGCGTTGAGCACCACGCCGCCGAAGTCCCGCGGCGGCGCGCCGATTACGATCTCCCCCACCGTGTTGCCGTCGTAGGGCTTGGGGAAGTACAGCGCATCGCGGCGCCAGCCGTGCTCGCCCGAGCCCCAGATGAGGCCGTGCGCGTAGTCGGCCGACGGCGCCTCCCAGTAGAGGTCGGTCGTGCCATCGGGTCTGATCCGATAGAGGTTCCGCGAGGAGTAGTCGGGCACGTAGAGGTTGCCGCACGCATCGACCGCGACGGCATCGTGCCAGCCGCCAAAGGCCCCGCCTGCCTCGGTGACCTCGTTGCTCAGGAGCGTCACGTCGCCGACGGGCTCCATCGATGCGCTCAGGTCGATGTAGTAGACCGAGCCCGTGCCGATGGTGCCGATGTAGATCCGCCGCCCATCGGGGCTGAAGCCCATCGAGTGGGCGGAGCCGCCGAAGGGGTAGTCGAACAGGATCTCGATCTCGCCCGTGTCGGGGTCGATGCGGCGCACGTCATCACCCGCGTTGGGGACGACGTAGACGAGGTCATCGGGGCCGCGGGTGACCCCGTAGGCGTTGACGCTCGGGGTCATCACCTCGTAGGTGCCATCGAGTCGGATCCGGCTGATCGCGCCATCGCTGGTGGCGTAGGCCAAGTCGCCATCCGCGAGCCAGTCCATTTGCTGGCCGCTGCCGATGCCGGGAATGAACACGCCCCAATCGCCCAGGTAGTCGGACTCGATCAGCGACGAGCCATCGCTCCCGAGGATCAGCCCATCGGGGGTGATCGCCAGGCCGTGGTAGCCGCGGGCGTTGGGAATCACGCTGACCGAGACATACTCGTCGGGGATGTCGTTGCAGTCGAACTCCTCCTTGGGAGGATCGACCTTCGGCATGTCGGGAAGCTCGCCCAGATCGAACGACGGCGGATCGGCGGTCTCGTCGGAGCTGCCCGACGAGTCGACCGCACCTGAGCTCGAGGTCATCGGGACGCCCGTCGTTGTCGTCGCGGGCGGTGGTGCGCTGGTGTTCCCGGGATCCTCGGTGGTGGCCGGGTTGCTGGTGCCGCTCGACCCCTCGCTCGACTGTTCACCCCCGTCGGCCTCACACGCGAGGCCGGGAACGGCGAGTAGCAGGGCGGTCAACAGCGAGGGGCAGGCGTCGCGCATGGTCAAGGATTCCTAAAGCATGGGCGGCGCGTTGAGAACGACGCCACCAAAGTCTCGCGGCGGCGCACCGATCACGATCTCCCCCACCGTGTTGCCGTCGTAGGGCTTGGGGAAGTACAGCGCGTCGCGCTGCCAGCCATGCTCGCCCGTGCCCCAGATGAGGCCGTGCGCGTAGTCGCTGAAGGCGGGCTCCAAGTACGCGTTGGTCGTTCCGTCGGGACGGATCCGATAGATGTTGCTCGACGAGTAGTCGGGAATGTAGAGGTTGCCGCACGCGTCCACGGCGACCGCGTCATGCCATCCGCCCCCGCCTTCGGTGGCTTCGTCGCTGAGCAGTGCGAGGCTGCCAATCGGCTCCATGCTGGCGTCGAGGTCGATGTAGAACACCGAGCCGCCGCTGCCCACCGTGCCGACGTAGATACGCTGCCCGTCGGGGCTAAAGCCCATCGAGTGGGCACGCCCCGCAAACGGATAGTCGAAGAGGATCTCGATCTCCCCCGTGTCGGGATCGATCCGCCGCACGTCGTCGCCGACGTTCGGCACCACGTAGACCATGTCGTCGGGGCCACGGGTCACCCCGTAGGCGCTCACGCTGGGCGTCATCACCTCATAGGTTCCGTCGAGCCGAATCCGGGTGATCGCGCCGTCGTCGGTGGCATGGGCCAGGTCGCCGTCGGCGAGCCAATCCATCTGCTGACCGTTGCCGAGCCCGGGGATGAACAGACCCCAGTTGCCCATGTAGTCGGACTCGATGAGCGACGAACCATCGCTCCCGATGATCATGCCGTCGGGAGTGATCGCCAGCCCGTGGTATCCGCGCGCGCCAGGGATCACCGAGACCGAGACGTACTCGTCGGGAATGTCATTGCAGTCGAACTCCTCCACGGGAGGATCGACGTCGGGCATATCGGGGACAACGCCCAAGTCGAACAGCGGCGGTGCCTCGGTGTCTTCGGAGCTGCCCGAGTCCATCTCCCCCGTGCTCGACGTCATCGGCGTACCCGAGCTCGTCGACCCCGGCTGCGGCGCCGTGGTGTTGCCCGGGTCTTCCGTCGTCGGCTCGTGGGTCGTACCGCTCGACCCCTCGCTCGGCTGCTCGGTGGTGCTGGACCCACACGCAAGGCCTGGCAGGGCCAGCAGCGCGGCGAAGAATAGCGATGAGTTGGCGTTATGCATGGTCAAGGATTCCTAGAGCATCGGCGGCGCGTTGAGGACGATGCCGTCGAAATCTCGCGGCGGCGCGCCGATCACGATCTCACCCACCGTGTTGCCGTCGTACGGCTTCGGGAAGTAGAGCGCATCGTCACGCCAGCCGTGCGCGCCCGTGCCCCAGATGAGGCCGTGGGCGTAGTCGCTGGATGGGGCGGCCCAGTACACGCTCGTGGTTCCATCAGGCCTGAGCCGAAAGATGTCCCGCGACCAAAAGTTGGGGACGTAGAGGTTGCCGCAGGCATCGACCGCGACGGCGTCATGCCAGCCACTACCGCCATCGGTGACCTCGTCGCTGAACAGTGCGAGATCGCCGATCGGCTCCATGCTGGCGTCGAGATCGATGTAGTAGACCGACCCGTCGCCGACGGTGCCGACGTAGATGCGCTGGCCATCGGGGCTGAAGCCCATCGAGTGCGCGCGCCCGCTGAACGGGTAGTCGAAGAGGATCTCGATCTCGCCCGTGGTGGGATCGATCCGCCGTACATCGTCGCCCGCGTTGGGGACGACGTAGAGCATGTCGTCGGGGCCGAGGGTCACCCCATAGGCACTGACACTCGGGGTCAGCACCTCGTAGGTCGCGTCGAGTCGGATCCGGCTGATCGCACCGTCGTCGGTGGCATGCGCCAGATCGCCGTCGGGCAGCCAGTCCATCTGCTGTCCGTTGCCGATACCCGGGATGAACAGGCTCCAGTTCCCCATGTAGTCGGACTCGATCAGCGACGAACCGTCGCTACCAATGATCAGTCCGTCGGGGGTGATCGCCAGCCCGTGGTAGCCGCGCGCGCCTGGAATCACGCTCACCGACACGTACTCGTCGGGGATGTCGTTGCAGTCGAACTCCTCCACGGGAGGCGGCGGCTTGTCGGGCATGTCGGGCACGCCCAGGTCGAACACGGGGGGCTGCGCCGTCTCCCCCATGCTGTCGGAGGAGTCCGCCATGCCCGTGCTCGTCGAGGTCATCGGCGACACGCCCGTCGTGGTCAGCTCGGGCGGGTTCGTCGTGTTGCCCGGGTCGGTCGTGCCGTCTTCGGTCGTGCCGCTCGAGCCTTCGGCCGGCTGCTCGGTAGTGCTCGAACCACACGCAATGCCCGGCAGGGTCAACAGTGCGGCGATGAGTGGCGATGAGTTGACGTTGCGCATGGTCAAGGGCTCCTAAAGCATCGGCGGTGCGTTGAGAACGACCCCGCCATAGTCACGCGGCGGCGCGCCGATGACGATCTCTCCCACCGTGTTGCCGTCGTACGGCTTGGGGAAGTAGAGCGCATCGTCACGCCAATCGTGCTCGCCCGAGCCCCAGATGAGGCCATGGGCGTAGTCGTTGAACGGGGGCTGCCAGTACGGCGTGGTCGTGCCGTCGGGTCTGATCCGATAGATGTTGCTCGACGAGTAGTCGGGCACGTAGATGTTGCCGCAGGCGTCGACCGCGATCGCGTCATGCCAGCCAAAGCCATCCTCGTGGGCCTCGGTGCTGAGCACAGCGGGCGTGCCAATCGGCTCCATGCTCGCATCGAGATCGATGTAGTAGACCGAGCCGCTGCCGATCGTACCGATGTAAATGCGCTGGCCGTCGGGGCTGAACCCCATCGAGTGCGCATCGTCGCCGCCCGGGAACGCGAACAAGACCTCGATATCACCCGTGGCGGGATCGATGCGACGCACGTCGTTGCCCGCGTTGGGCACGACGTACAGGAGGTTGTCGGGCCCGAGCGTCACTCCGTAGGCGTTGACGCTCGGCGTCATGACCTCGTAGGTGCCGTCGAGTCGGATCCGTGTGATCGACCCGTCGTCGGTCGCGTGGGCAAGATCGCCGTCGGCGAGCCAGTCCATCTGCTGGCCGTTGCCGAGCCCAGGAATGAACAACCCCCAGTTGCCCATGTAGTCCGACTCGATGAGCGACGAGCCGTCGCTCCCGATGATCATGCCATCGGGCGTGATCGCCAGACCGTGGTAGCCGCGCGCGCCTGGGATCACCGCCACCGAGACGTACTCGTCGGGGATGTCGTTGCAGTCGAACTCCTCCTTGGGAGGCGGCTCTTCGGGCATGTCGGGCACGGGCAGGTCAAACACGGGCGGCTGGGCCGTCTCTCCCATGCTGTCGGACGAGTCGGCCATGCCCGTGCTCGTCGAGGTCATCGGCATGCCCGTGGTCGTCAGCTCGGGCGGTGGCACCGTTGTGTTGCCGGGGTCGGTCGTACTCGACTGCGTCGTCGCGCCCGTCGACCCCTCGCTCGTTTGCTCGCCGCTCCCCGACTCGCACCCGAGACCGGGCATGGAGAGCGACAACGCGATGAGTAGCAGCTTGGTATTTGGCATTGTGGATCTCCGCACGCTACTGCCCCAAGCCGGGATGGGGGCGGGCCTGCTTGACCCACAACACGGGCTCATCGTACTCGCCGATGTCGTCGAACTTGAACTCGACATCCATCGCGTACCAGCCGTTTTCGTTGGGCGGGTAGATGCCCGCAAAGTACAGATGGATCGACTTGAGCGCCTGCCCAAGCTCGTACATCTCGGCGTTCGTCAGCACGTTTTCCCCCTCGGGAAGAAGGTTCGAGTGCGCGATGAAGACGATGGGCTGGCCCGGGAAGTCGAAGTGGTAGACGAGCTGATCGGAGGTAATCCCCGCGACCGGCTTGACCACCGAGGCGCTGCCCTCTTGGACGTTGATGTAGAAGCCAGGCTCCGCTCCCGTTTGGTCGAAGATGTTCGCGGTCAGAGCGACCCCGTTGGCTTCTTCTTCGGGGAACGAGCGGTGCACCAACAGGGACATGCCCACGGCGCTGTGCTCGATGCCTCGGTACTCACGCTCCTCGAACGCGCGGAAGAACCAGATGCTCGACCACACCTTGCGGACCGCATCGGCGACGGGCTCTTCGGCTGAGCCCGGCTGCCCGCTATCGGAGGTGTAGAGCCCCGCGCCCGTGAACCCATCGAGGTCCTCGGCGTTGGTGCTCGAACGGAACCGCATGCGAATGCCCGGGTACTCCTCTTCGAGCTTGGTCATCAGCGCCATCTCAAAGTCCGCGTTGAGCGGGGCCGCGCGCATGTCGTCGCGCAGCTTCTGGAGCGTCTGGTCCCGCACGGCCACGTCACCGTTGAACTGGGGGTCTGCGAGCATCTCCGCGATGCGCACATCGAAGCCGTTCTCCTGAAGGAACTGGTCGTAGAAGTACACGGGGACGGCGAAGGCCTTCGGCGGATTGAGGTTGCCGCCGATCTTCGGAAGGATCGCGTAGTTCGTCGCCTTGCCACCGAACGCGGGGATCGCCTTGTCGATCGCCTCCGCATCGGAGAGCTCTGGATCGAGCAGGTCCTCCATGTCGGTCAGCTCCTGCACCGACAGGTCCTTGCCCGGCACCTGCACCGTGGGCGGACGGTTGTTCTCCCACCAGGCATCGGCCTCCTCGGCGGTGGTCTCCTCGATCGTCCAGCCGTCGGAGGTCACCACGAAGTGAACCCACTTGCCCTCGTGCTGCCGCAGCTCTTCGTGGTCCCACGCGTCGCGCAGGCCCATGTTCGGGGTCCCGCGGTTCTGCGAGAGCACGTTGATGTGCGAGAGCGGGGTCTGGAACTCGCCTGTAATGATGCCCGACACCACGGAGATGTCGTTGGGCACGTTGTCGAGCACGACCAGCTCGCGGAAGCTGACGTAGTCGGTCTCGATCTCGGCGGCGCGGATGAACCGAAGCTGCGCGTAGGTCTCGCCCGTGTTCAGGATCTGGAACTGCTGGTCGGCGTACAGCTCCTCGGTCGAGATCTGCTTGACCGTGTCGGGCAGGTTTGCCGCCTCCCGCTCCACGGCCTCGGAGGTCGGGTGGAAGTACAGGTCGTTGCCGAAGTAGACGTTCTCTTTGATCTTCTCGTACGCCCGCTCGATCTGCTCGGCCGAGGCGGTGTCGTATGGGGAAATCTCGTACGTCCAGACCGATGGACCCTCGTAGTACGTAATCGCACCCAAGAGAAACCGACGGTCGGGTGTGTAGTACTCCGACTGGTTGAACTCCGCGAGCTGCGGAACGATGGGGCGACCTTGTCCCGAAAGGTGGGCAAACGCGAAGTCCCAGTGGATCGGGAACATCTCGCTGTTCTGGATATAAAACTCGTCGTCGATCGTATCGAGAACGGTTTTGGCCGAGACGGCGCCCGCCTTCGCGGAACTGAGCGGCTTAGCCGCGAGGCGGTCGTAATCTGCGCGACAGCCCAGCTTCTGCGCAAACAACACCTCCTCTCCATCGTCCGGAATGAGGCAGACGAGCTCCTCGTCGCCCGGCTGGCACCCTGAACCGACCGCTAACAGCGAGGACAGCACCAATCCAGGAACAACGGCCACGTAGCGCAGGGAGGAAAACATCCGCCTCATAGTCACTCGGTTCTCAATCATTGTCATTTCTCTTTCGGACCCACGACCCCACGATGGTGGTCGGGCCGCCAACAACGCACAGCCCCATAGAACCTATGGGCGACTGAGCCCTGATACTTCAAAGGAGAGTTCGGTTTTCCGTTGGCCTCGGGACCAGACCAGCGCAATGGCGGCTACGCTTGAACTGGCAGTATCGAGTTAAGAACACCAAAACGCGAATCTACCACAACCATGAAGGGCGTAGCCATGCTACGCCATGGAGAACGAGACGTAGCGTCTCAGGATAAGCTTAAAGACCGATGAACGACTTCAACTCCCGCCTTCGCCCTGCGTTCCTCGTATTCGCCTGCGCGCTCACCGTAGCCTGCGAGTCCGGCTCGAATTCCGATACGAATGCGGGCAGCAGCGGTCCCAACGCCACTGACAACCCCGCCGATTCGACGAGCAACAACCCGCCCGACGGCACCGACGACGATCCGCTGCCCACGGGCGACGATGACCCCGGAACCGACACGGGCGAGCCGCCGCGCCTTGCGGGCGAGTGTCCGCTGGGCGAGCGCGTCGGCAACTTCGACGTAATCCTCGAAGAGTCGTACTCCGCGATCGACGGCGAGGTACGTGAGGCTCTCGTTCAGACCGCCATCCTCACCGTCCCCGCCGAAGAGGGCGTCTGCCGCCTCGTGCGGCGCGAAAATCCGTTCTGCGATCCTCCTTGTGGAGGCGGCGATGCCTGCACCGCCGACGCGCAGTGTGTGGAGTTCCCGTCGCGCATCGAGGTGGGCACGGTCACCATCACGGGGCTCGAGGGCCCGGCCGAGATGGAGCCCGCCGCCGACCTTCGCTACTTCCTGACCGACCTTCCGCATCCCGCGATCGCCCCTGGGGCCACGATCGAGCTGACCGCCGATGGCTTCAGCCTCGACGGCGACGGCTTCAGCGCGCTCGAACACACGACCGGCGACCTCATGGTCGCCGAGGGGACCCCGCTCGATCTCACGTGGACGCCCGAAGACGGCAATGCGATCGCCCGCGTGGAGATCAACATCGACCAACACGGCATCTCGCCCGCGACGCTGTTCTGCGATGCACCCGACACGGGCAGCTTCACGGTGCCCTCCTCCATCATCGATGCTCTCATCGAATCGGGCACCTCGGGCTTTCCATCCGCCAACCTCTATCGACAGACGATCGACTCCACAGACACGGCAACGGGTTGTGTAGAGTTCAGGATTCGCGCGCGGACCCCCGCCACCGTCGTCGTCGACGGTCACGTGCCGTGCACAGGCGCCCCGGGCGAGTGCCCCGAAGGCCAAACCTGCAACATTCCGATTCAGACTTGCCAGTAAGGCCACCCATGTTCAGTCCCAATCGATTGTCTTCCCTTGTTCTGGCCCCGCTGGCGCTGTCGACGAGCGTCCTGCTCGGCGCCTGTGGCGATTCGAGCGGTGAGTCGCCCGAGACGGGCAACAACTCCGACCCCGTGCCCATGACCGGCTCCGATACCAACCCGGGGACGACCATGGACCCGAGTGGTTCGGCCACAACCGACAACCCGCAGGTCACCACCACGGGGGTCGCGACCACGGGCGACAGCACCGCGGGCGAAGAGACCATCGGCCCGCCGATCTTCGACCTTGGGGTGCCCGACACCCCCAAGGGCGATCCCGAGTGCACGAAGGTGGACTTCTTGTTCATCATCGACAACTCGAGCAGCATGGCGACGTACCAGACCAACCTGGTCAACAACTTCCCGGGCTTCATCAACGGGATCCAGGGCGTCCTCGACAACACCGACTCCTATCACGTGGGCGTGGTGACGACCGACCCGTACACGTTCAACGTCGCGGGCTGTAACGACATCTCGTCGTTGGTCGTGCAGACGGGCGGCTTCAACTCCAGCGACATGGTCTGTGGTCCGTTCGCCGACGGCGAGAACTACATGACCGAGAACGACGACCTCGAAGACGCCTTTAGCTGTGCCGCGAGCGTTGGCACAGGGGGCAGCGGCAACGAGCAGCCGATGCTCGCGTTGGTCGAAGCCGTGCAGGGTGTCGAGGCGGGCCCGGGCGGCTGCAACGAGGGCTTCCTTCGCGATGACTCGTTGCTTGTGGTCGTCAACATCGGCGACGAGTTCGACAACTCGCCGGGCACTCCGATGACCTGGTACGACGATGTCGTGGCCGCTCGCTCGGGCATCCCCGAGAACGTCGTGATGGTCTCGATCATCGACGGCCCCGCCGCAACGGCCGCCTGTGGTGGCTTCGGAGCCTCCGCCGACCGTGCGGAGTTTACCGCGCTGTGGGGCGACAACGGCTTCGAGGTGCCCATCTGCATCGCCGACTACGCGCCGGCCTTCGAAGAGGCGATCAGCATCATCGACGTCGCCTGCGAGAACTTCATCCCCCCGCAGGGCTAGCCTTCATCGGCAGCACTCTGACCAAGGGCTCGGCCACCACGGTGACCGAGCCCTTCTTACATCTTGAGTTGGGCGTGTTGCGCCTGCGGGCCGCGACTAGCCGAGCAGTTCGGGGAACGTCCCTTCGACCTCACCCAGCCGCTCGTCCACCCCCACGGCTTGCATCGCCGTGTTGATCACCTCAACGGGATGCCGCCCAGGCGCATGGAGATGCTGACCACCGCCTGCATTGAGCGAGCCCGCGTTCCCGCCGATGAGCGTGATCATGTTCTCCGTGGAGTGGGCGCGCCCGTTCTCGCCCGACTCGGGGTCGTAGCCCCACCCGCCTTCGAACGCGAGGACCATCGCCGTCTTGTCGATGATCGGGATCCCGTCGAGATCGAGCGTGTCTTGCAGACGAGCGAGCAGCCGGCCCCAGTGGCGGACATGCCAGGCCACGCCGTCGGCCATCGCATCGAGCTGCGCTTGGCCACCGCCCGCCGCACCGTGGCTGAGCTCATGAAGATCGCTGGCGTAGCCCGCCAGCGGCTGCATGTTCATGAAGCACTGCGTGTACGTGAACATGAGCGAGGCGACGTACGACAGCTCGCACGTGAACGCCATGTGGATGAGATCGGTCATGATCTCGGCCCGTAGCTCCTCGTTGGAATAGGCACCACCCGCTGCGTAGCCATCAGTATCGCCATTTTCGACCGCGCCGCCGATCGGCGGATCTTCGCCCGGGCTCATAGGCTGCGTGCAGGCACTGTTGGCGGGCGGCTCCAGCAGCTCCAGCCGATTTTCGAGGGCGCGCAGCTCATCGAAGTGCCGCGTGATCCGAAGCTTGTCCGCCGCGCCAAGCTGCGGCAGGAGCTGCTCGGTGTCGTGACGCACCAGGTCGATCACGCTCTTGTGGCGACGGATCGCAAACTCGGCCGCGGCCGCCTCGGTGGGATCGGGCGGGATGAAGTTGGCAAACAGCGACTCATACGCGAGGCGCGGGCTGAGGAACGGCTCGATGTGTTCGAGGCTCCCTGTCTTCGGATTGATCCGCGCGGTGATCCGCCCACGCGTGCCTCCCGTGCCGTTGCTCCCGCGGTAGTAGGCCGGCTGCACCCGATACGCGAGCGAGTGGTGCGGGGCTTGGCCCGAGATTGCGTCGGCCACGATCTGATCGGAGGTGGGGCCCGTCGCCGCCTCGTTGTCTTCGCTCTCCGATCGCATGCCGCAGATCAACGGACAGACCGAGTGCGCATGAAAACCGATCGCACGACCGCCCGCGGGGATTCCCGTCCCCGTGTTCCAGGGAATGGTGAGCCCCGAGACCACCGAGACGCGGTCGGCAACGCCGAGGTCGCCGAGCGGCTGGAGCCCACGGGAGAGCGCGTAGCCCTGCCCCTGCGTCGAGGGTGTGATCGCATCGCCATCGGTGCCCATCGATGAGCCGCCGAACGCGAAGAGGTAGCGCATGGGCCCGTCGTCGGCGGCCGAGGCACGGCGCGGCAACATGATCTCCAGGGCGGGCAGCGCCACGGCGATGCCGCCAAGGCCGCGAAGGAATGCACGTCGGGGTAGTCGAAAGCGTCCCATGTTCAGCCCTCCTCCTCGCGCCGATAACGGAATGCATCCGAGGCGACAAAATCCAGCAGTAGTGCGTCGAAATCGAAATCTTGGGACGTACCCACCGAGCCTTGGAGCTCCAAGAGAAACGCGTGGTCTTCTTGGTGTAGCTCGTACCGACCCATCGCAAACCGATAGACCTGCGTGGCCACACAAGAGCCGAGGGCAGGAGACTCAAGCAGCATCTCCGACAGCCCGGCCGGCCCCTCAAACGTCTTGCCGTCGAGCGAGCCCACGCCCGCGATCGTGCAATCGGGCCGATTGAGCTCGGTCTCGCGGTAGCGGCCCGCGGCGTCGTAGTTCTCGAGACCGAAGCCGACCGGGTCCATCAGATCGTGGCACCCCGCACAGCCGCCGTCGGCGTGGATCTGGTAGCGCTGCTCCTTGCAAGCGTTTTCGTCCTCGCTCGCGGGCGGCTCGTCCACATCGACGTTCGCGGGCGGGTCGGGAATGTCCTGGCACATCAGCCTCGTGCGCACGATGAGCCCGCGCAGCGTAGGACTGGTGTCGTCGAACTTGGCGCCCACCGACAGATAGCTCGCTTGCGAGAGCAGCCCCACACGACCGCTATTGCCATAACCAACCCACTGCGGCTCATCGCCGCCTGGCCAGGTCAAGCCGTAGTGCTCGGCCAGCGTCGTGTCGACAAATGTCTCGTCGATGCGCAGCAGGTCTTGCCAGGGCCGCCCCTCCTCGAAGAGCACGCGCTCGATCAATGCCTGCGTCTCCGCTCGGGCGGGGTCGCCGAGCTCGGGGCCGAACGGAAGCTGCTCGTATCCCATCCACAGGGCGTGAAAGCGGCCGATCCGCTCGCGCGCTCGCGGATCCTCGAACATGCCGATCGCCGCATCCTCCACCCCCTGCGGCGAGTCGAGCTCTCCCGCCTCCGCCAGATCGAGCAGGGTGCTGTCGGGCGTGCTGCCCCAAAGGAAGTACGAAAGCCGAGTCGCAACCTCGGTGCCGCGCAACCGAAACAGGCGGGGGTCGCCATCGACGGGCTCGCCGCGCTCCACTCGATACAAGAGCTCGGGATGCTGGAGCAGCGCGCGCAGGACCGACTCCACCGCGACATAAAAATCGCCCGCCTCCTCGCCGTGGTCGATGAACGCGACGAAGCGCTCGATCTCCTCGGCCGCCAGTGTGCGGCGCAGCGCCAGGCGACCGAATCGAGCGACGAACTCCCGCAGACACGCTTCATCGCCCGGTCCCGTCGGCGTGCAGCCTACGAGCGTTGTGCGGAGGTTCTCATCGGCGACCACCGCCGCCGCGGCATCGGCCGCCAGCAGATCGGCGCCTTCGATCAGCGCCTGCGAGGCTTGTTGCAGCGTGTAGTCGTTGTCGTAGGGGGCACGTGGATCGATCGGCAGCAGCAGATCGGACGTCACCAGATCGACCCCCAACAGATCGCGAAGCGTCGCATCGTATTCCAGCGCAGACAGTCGCCGCACACCCGACACGCCCACGGGTCCCAGCTCCGCCGCCGTCGGTCCGTCGTCTCCCGAGTCTTGCGGAGAGGAGTCGCTCTCCCCTTCCCCTTCGGGGACCGAGTTCAGTCCGCTGTAGCAGCCGGCCAGCCCAACGGCCAAGAGCCCAACCACCGTCGATCGAATCGTCCGCATGCCAATCCTTCCGCGAGGACCCCCCGGTCCACGCTTCCACGGTACCCCGCGCCCACCCCCAACGACGGCCGACTTTGCCACCGATCGGCCCCTGGTTTGCCATTGTGCTCGTACGACTGGTTAGCCAGCCCGCGCCAAGTGCCTCGGGCTCTGCCCCTTGCCGCGCAAAGCTCCCCAAGCTCCCGAGACCATCGACGACACCGAGCGGCGGCCAACAAGGCACCGAGCGCCCGCGACCGCGCACTGACCTTGGGCGCGGCGCCGTCCGTTCTCAGCTTTTCAGATCGGGACCGGCTCCTTTGACCGCTCCCCATACCGCCAACACGAGCACACGATCGTGTTCCTCGACGTAGTACACGTGATGGCGCGTGACACGAAGGAGTAGCCGCCGCACGTCACCGACCGGGTGTGCGTAGCGGCTCCCAGCGCCAGGAATCGTGGCCAGCGTCTCGAGCACCTGCGACAGTTCCTCCTCGAACTTATTGGGCGCCTTGTCCCGATGGTCGCGCCACCACGCGTCGATCTCGAAGATCTGAGCTTCGGCCCGAGGCGTGATGAAGACCGGCTTGCTCATCCATCGCGTCGGGCGCGAAGGCGCGCCAATACGTCGGCGGCGGGCGCAACCTCGTCTCGCTCCGCCTCACGGACGCCAGCCGATATCGCCTCGTCGAGGGCTCGGCGCTCTTGCGCGTCGAGTTCGTCTCCCTGATCGTCGATCACGAGCTCGACAACGGTCCCCTCGGGCAGCAGCGTCTCTCCGTCGACGACCAACCGCCCGTTCGACACCGTAGCCCTCACGCCCATTGAGAAAGTCTAGCGGCAGACGCGAGCCGCAGCAACGTGCGCCTCCTCGTTGTTGCTCGGGCGCGCCCGTCGAGCGGTGCGGTGGCTACTCGCCCCAGCCGGGGTGCGGCCGGGCCTGCTTGACGAACAGCGCGGGCTCTTCGCCGGGCTCGCCGTCAAACTTGAACTCCACGTCCATCGCGTACCAGGCGGTGGGGTCATTGTTGGCGGGGCCGTAGGCGACCCGAAAATGATTGTGGATGTCGGCGAGCTTCTCCCCGAGGGCGTGCACCTGCGCCGCGGTGAGTACGGACTCGCCCTCGGCGACGAGGTTCGAGCGGGTGATGTACACGGTGGGCTGACCGGGTAGATCGTAGTGGTAGATGAACTGATCGGTGGTCGTGCCCGGGCCGGGCTGCACCACCGAAGACTCGCCCTTTTGCACGTTCACGTAGAAGCCGGGCTCGATCCCCGCGGTGTCGTAGGGGTTGGCCGTGAGTGCGACACCGTTGGCTTCTTCTTCGGGGAACGAACGATGCACGAGCAGCGCCATACCGACCGCGGTGTGATCGATGCTGCGATAGCTCCGCTCCTCGAATGCACGAAAACCCCACACGCTCGCCCACACGGTTCGCACCGCATCGAGCACGGGCGCGGTCGGGTCGTTCGGATCTCCGCTTCTGGAGGTGTACAGGCCCGCCCCCGTGAACCCCTCGAGGTCCTCGGCGTTGGTGCTCGAGCGAAAGCGCATGCGTATGCCCGCGTACTCGGCCTCGAGCTTCTCCAGCAGCAGCGCCTCGAAGTCGGCGTTGACGGGGGCGACCTTCATGTCCTCCCGCAGCTCCTCCAGCATGAGGTCGCGAATGGCGGGGTCGTCGGTGAACGACGGGTCGGCGAGGAGCTCGTCGATGCGCTCGTTGAAGCCGTTCTCCTCCATGAACTGTAGGTAGTAGGAGATCGGCACCGAGAACGCCTTGGGCGCGGGCATGTCCTCGATCCGCGCGAGCGCTCCGTAGTGACTCGCCTTCCCACCAAACGCGGGAATTCCGGCCTTCAGGGCGTCGTACAGGGGGATCTCGGTGTCGATGATCTCCTCCACGTTCCGCAGGTCGGTCACGCTGTCGTCGATCTCGGGCACGCCCACCGCGGCGGGGCGGTGCGCCTCCCACCACGCGTCCGCCTCCTCTTTGCTGACCTCATGCACCGCGTAGTCGAGCGCGTTGACATCGAGGCTCACCCACTTGCCATCGAGCGCGAGCAGCTCTTCATCTTCGTGCGCGCCACGGAGCCCCATGTTGGGTGTGCCGCGGTTTTGCGAGAGCACGTTGATGTGCGAAAGCGGGGTCTGAAACTCGGCGGTGATGATCCCCGTGACCACCGAGATATCGTTGGGGACCGCGTCGAGCACGACGATGTCGCGGAAGGTGACGTACTCGGTCTCGAGCTGCTCCGCCGTCATGAACCGCAAGCGCCCGAGGCTCTCGCCGAGGTTGAGCGGCTGGTAGTCGGTGCCCGCGTACAGCTCATCGGTGGTGACGATCTTGACGTCGTCGGGCAGGTTGGCCGCCTCGGCCGTCACGGCCTCCGACGTGGGATGAAAGTGGAGGTCGTCTCCAAAAAACGTCGACTCGGCGATCGCGTAGTAGCTGGTCGCGATGAGATCGGCCGTCGCGGTGTCGTAGGGTGAGATCTCGAGCGCCCACACGGCGGGGCCCTCGTAGTAGGTCACCGCACCCAACACGAACCGACGGCTCGGCGAGTAGTACTCGGTGTTGTTGAAGTCCGCGAGCGACCCGACGATCGGCAGACCATTGCCCGATAGATGCTCCGACACAAAGTCGTAGTGCACCTGGTAGCGATTGCTGTTCTGAAAATACAGGGCGTTGTCGTCGAAGCGATCGATGACCGTCTTCACCGAGGTTGCACCCGGCGTGGTGGCATCGAGCGGAGCGGACGACACCACGGAAAAATCAGCATCGCAGCCGATCTGCGTCGTGAAGTCCGTGTCCTCTCCGTCCGCGATTACGCAGCTCCATTTCTTCTCGTCGTCCCCGCCGCAGCCGAGCGTGGCGGCGACGGAGGACAGGCCGACAAGCAGGGCTACGACGAAGGTCGATCGCGTACGGAGCATGGTCTTGGGCTCGCTCGAGGAGGTGGTGGGCCTACGGGTTCAGCGCGAAGCAGTAGAAGCCGCCGTAGCCGCCACCACAGCCCACACCGCTGCCGCCATCGCAATTGGCCCCCGTCTGCTCGAGCCACACAAACGGCTCGCAGCCGTTGCCGTGTCGTCCCACGAAGATCCAGTGCATGCCGCTCATCGACGGCCACGAGTGACCCATCGCGGGAGGCTCTTGGCCGGGCGCGGCGCTGGTCCAGTCCTCACAGGTGCTGAAATCGCCGCCGCCCCCTGGCGGTCCGCCGCCCATGCCCGTGCCCTTCAAGATCAGTCGACCGTCTTCACCCGACGCGGTCATCGTGTCGTGGTTGTCCAGAGACTTGCCGTCGGGGCTGCTGTTGGGCACCCCCCACTCGTTGGGCAGATCGTCGGCCAACGCGGGGTCCCCCGAGGGGCGCTCCGACATCAAGCCCGCGAGGTCTTCGGCCACAAGTCGACCATTGCGATCGTACCAAGGGCCCTCGCCGATCCGATCGATGGCGTCTCCCGTGGACGTGCTGAGAAACGCCCGCCACTCTTTGACGGCCGAGCCGGGCATCGAAGCTTCCGCGAGCGTCTGGCAGATTCGGTCCGCGCCAGCGAGGCCGATCTCTCCGTCGTAGCTGAGGTTCCCCCCGAAGCCGAGCTCGCTCCCCGACAGCTTCTGCAGCCCCGCCAAGCTGGTGAGGAAGAAGCTGAAATCATCGAGCTCAGGCGGCGCGGTGGTGGTGTCGTCGGATCCCGCGGTGGGGCTGTCGGTTGTCGAATCGACGCTACTAGCCGACGTTCCCGTCATGCCGCCCGTCGACGTCACGTTGGGACCCACGGTCACTCCCGTGTCGTCGAGGTTCGTCTCCGCGCTGGTCTCGCTCTCGGTCCCCGATCCACCGCTGCCATCGTCACCGCACCCTACAAGGGTCAAGGCGAGGCAGGCGTATGTGAGGCCACGAAAAGGTGAACGATTCAGTTGTTTGAACATATGCGTCAACGGTTCTTCAAGGGAGTGGGCTAGCCGCAGCTCAAGTCGGGCTGGCACGTCTGGCCATCGGGGCATTCATCATTGCCGCTGCATGACTGTACGCCATCGATCACCACGGCCAGCTCCACCGTGTTGGGCGCAACGACCAGATCGACACAACGTCCGCCCACCGTGGCTGAGTCGACCGTGCTTCGGGTCATCGAAATTTCAGGAAAGCCCGCGACACCGAAGTCAAAGAGCTGGGTGACGAGCGTCGCGGGGATCTCAAACGTGCCCGTGTCGTCCACGTCGCACTCGATCGTCGCGGGCGATCCCCCGTGATGACCGATGTCGACGTCGATGTGCACACGGGTCGCCGCACCGTCGGCGGGCGGTGTCCAGCTCAGCGCAACGGGCAGCTTTCGCGACAGCGGAACTTCCTCCATCAACACCTCAAACGAGGCACCGCCAATGCCCCGCAGCGTGAACCCCTCTCCATCGCCGCCGTCGGCTCGCAGCTCGATCTCCGCACCCGGCTCAAAGCCAGGGTGCGGCAGCGCGTCGAGGTTGAGATAGAAGTTCGTCACGTTCGGTTCCATGGTGACGTCCGCCGCCAAACCATCGATCGTGACCTCGCCAACCGCCACCGCGACCGGCTTGTCCACACAGGTCAGCTCCGCCGTACATGCCCCGTTAGCACCACATGGCGGGTCGCAGAAGTTGTTTTGGGCGATCAGCAATCGGCAGCCGTCGGCCGCGTCGACCTCGGTCTTCGGCGTCGGATCGGGTGCATCGAAGACCTGGCCCTCGACCTGCGTAAAGCCATCTTCGAGCTGCACCGTGAACCCGCCCGCCCGCGTTGCTTCGTCGCAGGGCATGTTGGCAAACGGCTCGGCGCCCGTGTCCGCGCCCGAGTCCATCGTGCTATCGGCCACGTCCCCGCTGTCGTTTCCGCCGGGTTCGTTCGTGTCTCCGCAGCCACCCGCAACGAGCAGCACCGCGACGTACATCCGCCCAAGCGCCCTCACCGCGAACCGGTGGTTGCGGAGTCCTGCTCGTCGGTGCTGCATCGAAGACATGCCGACCCCCTTGATACGCGACGTGGACCTACCGCGGTGGCGATTAACTCAACCTTTACGTCCAGCGGGCCTGCGCTTTCCCCATCATCCTCGGTCATTTCATGGTTTCGTCGGACCGTGCCACACTCCCCGAGAGCGGCCAGGGCACGACCACGATGTTTGACAATCCTCAACTAGACGCCAGCGCGGGCGAGCGACTCCTCCACGAAAATGCCGTGGGCTGGGGTGCGTTCAACGACATCGCGTTCATCGGTCAGATGGCGCTGGTGCTGCTGATCTCCATGCTGCTGTCGGCCGTGATCGCGTATCACCCTTCGTCGCGGCGCAAGGCGACCACCCTCGCCGACTTCGAGCAACCGAAGACCTTCATCATGTACGCGATGGTGGGTGCGATCATCGCCCTCATCGTGAAGATCCAGCCCAGCATGGCGCTGGTGGTCTTTGGTATCGGCGGCCTGCTTCGCTTCCGTACGTTCGTCGGCGCAGCCAAGGACACGGGCCGCGTCATTCTCGTGACCGTGGTGGGCCTGTGCTGCGGCCTCGAGCTGTACGTCGTCGCCGTCCTCGGCACGGTGTTTGGCTGGCTGGTGATCTTGGCCCTCGAAGGCCGCTCGGTGGGTCGCCTGGTGATCCAAGGAATCGAGCGGGAGTCGATCGCCGAGGGTGCGTCCCAGCACGCCAAGATCCTCGAGCAGGCCGGCTGCACGATCTTGGGCGAGGAGCGCAACGTGCTCAAAGGCATCACCGCGTTTGTGTATCGCGCGTCCAAGACTCTCGACCGCGACAAGCTCGAGGCGGAGTTTGCCCAGCTCCCCGACAGTCAGCGCGGCGCGATCCAGTGGGAGTCGGCGTAGCGGAGGCGTCCCTCGTCGTCACCCACGCTCAGAACTCGTCGGCGGGATCGACCAGCGCCTCGGCGAGCCGATACAGGTGATTGCCGAGCGCCTCGTAGGCGCCGATCACCTCGATCCACCACAGCACATCACGCTCGCGCCCCCCGTGCTCGGGCAGGCTTGCGAGCAAGCCCTGGCGAAGCTCGGCCTCACGCGTGTTGGTCTCGATCTCTCGCGCCCGAGCGTTCTCGATGTCGAGCTCGGCCGTGCCATCGAGCTGCGCCATGATGCTCGTGATGCTCCCCTCGGCCAGCTCATGCAGCACCGTGAACGCTTCGATCGCCGCATCGTCGACGCCGTAGTCCTTTTGGAGCCCGCGTGTCACGAGCCCGAGAAGCTGCTCGAGCACCTGCTGCATGCGGATGATCGTGACGCAAGCGGTCATCTGCTCCACTCGAGCTCCCGCCGCAACCAGCTCCGCCACCGCGTCCTTGAGCTGTGAACGAACGGTGGAGATCGCCTGCCCCGCGGCGCTCGGCGGCACCTGCTCGCCCGCCCGTAACGCGGCCAGCGTGGCCTCCATCGTGTTGCGATTGGACTGGAGCGCACGCTTGAGCACCCGCTCGCTGACGAACTGCTCGGCCTCGCCATGCTCACCATTGCCATGACCCAGGCGCCGTCGCTCGGGCATCAGCTTGAGCAAGAACGTCGACAGCGGGCCGACCAGCGGCAGCACGAGCAACACCGAGATCCCCTGCGCGACCGCATACGACAACGCCAGGTGAGGTGCGAGGTTCGGCACCAGCACCTTCTTGCCGTAGGCCAGCTCGGTAGGGTCGGTGCCGAGCACCACACCACTCAACGACAGCGCGGCCGAGGCGACGACGAAGAAGACAAGCGAGATCGCGACGGCCAAGCCCACATGGGCAAAGGCGAAGCGTCGGGCGGCGCGACCGAAGGGCAGGGCCACGACCACGGTGCCCAAGCTCATGCCGATGTTGGCTGCGGCCAACAGCTCCAGACTCTGCCGAGGAGTGAGGAGCGCGGTCGACTCTCCCACGCCGAGTACAAGACCAAAGATCGCCCCTGGCGCTTGGAGGATCGTGCCGAGCACGGCTCCCGCCACAAAGCGCATCGAAGCACCTCCTGCCCCGTCGGCCGCAAGCGCCCCCATGTAGGGCAGCACATCGGGGTCGCCGACAAACGGCTCAAACCCAGACCGCAGCACCGCGAGGCCGTGCAGCACGAGGCCAACGCCCAAGATCACCTTGCCGAGCGACTCGCCCCGCCCGCGCCGCGAGAGCGTGAACACGAGCGTGCCCGCGGCCACCAGCCACAGCGACTCGCCCGAGACCCCGAGCGGCAGCACGATGATGGCGATGCCCGCCCCCAGATGCGCGCCGAGCAGCACGAGCAATGCCGTTCGAAACGCGAGCAGGCGGCTCTGCAACAGCCCGAGCACGAGCGCGACCGCGGAGACCACCGACTGACCGACGCCGCCCGCCAGCGCCCCAAAGCCGAGTCCGCGGGCAACCCCTCGGGTCCAGCCGCCGATCGTCGCGCGTGCGGGATGGCCTGCATGCCCACGCAGCCCGCGAGACAGCGTGCGGAGGCCAAACACAAACAGCGCCAGGCCGCCGACAACATTGCGGAGCAACCGACGGATCCGCCGTGGCTTCAGCCGAATATCCTTGGGCTTGCTGCGACGATCTCCTTCGAAGATCCGCACCTTGGCCTGGCCCAAGGGGAGGTCGCTCGGGACCTGCGCGACGAGCTGCTCGGAGCCGCGGTGGAGCACTTCGGCCGGGCGCTTGGCGACCTCCACCCGCACCCGTGCGCGCTCCTCCTCGCTCAGGGGGGTGTGGTGGATGACGATCGTCGAGCCTTCGTAGACCTCGGCCGGCTTGATAATGGAGATCCGCAGCTTCCCGTCGTCGCGCAGCGGGAGAACGGTGGTCGTTTCCTGCGAAGTGGGCTCAACCTCGCTTCCAAGCACAGAAGCGAGCACCAGGACCAAAACTACGAACCACCAGCCGACAACGCGGTACCTTCGTCCCCACGAAGCCCGCAGGCGCGCCGCCTCCCGAGTTCGCGATTCGGCGTCATCCACTACGATTCGATATCACGGAGCGGCAGGGCCCGTCAGGAACCCACTCATGAAGAGCCCTTCATGCTGGCTTTACACTCCCGCAATACCATTGCCGCCTGCGCCATGGCCCCATTGCCCGTAGCGAGAACAGCTCAGTGACCGCACCCGAAAACACGCTCCCCGACCTCAAGACCCTCGCAGGCCGAGTGATCGCCATCGAAGGCCTCGATGGTGCTGGAAAATCGACCGTCATCACCGTGCTCGCCAAGCGCCTGCGCGCCGCGGGATGTCCCGTGTTTCTGCCGCGTACGGGCAAGGACCCCACCTCCAGGCCTGCGCGAATGATCCGCTCGCTCACACGCGACCGCCAGAATATCGAGCTTGTCCCGCGGGCCGAGCTTGCGCTGTACGCCGCCCGTGAGGCGCAGATCTTGGAGGAGCAGGTCCGACCGGCCGTCGCCGCGGGACAGGCCGTGCTGCTCGATCGCTCGATGCTGACCCCGGTTGTCCTGGGCAGCTACGGTCGCGGGATCCCACGTGCAGACTGCGAGGCGATCGCCAACGCAGCCGCCGCGGGGCTCGACCCCGACATCACCATCATTCTCGATGTCCACCCGCGCACCAGTCGGATCCGCAAGCGGCTCGGCAAGGCCCGCACCCCTCCAAAGATCAAAGATCCCTCCCGCAAGGGCATGACGGGCTCGGGCCTCAAGGTGCGCCAGTGGTCGGGCTATCGCGAGGTCGCGGCGCAAAACGGCTACCTCCTGTTTCACACGGAGCGCATCGAGCCCAAGGAGCTTGCCTCCCGCGTCACCCAAGCCCTAGCGACGGGCCGTGCCCCCGCGGAATTCGAAAACCCAGGCGACGACATCCCCCGCTGGATGGTCGACCCGAGCCTCGACTTCGAGGCGGCCCTCGACGAGGTGCCCGAAGATCTGGCTCTGTACATGACCCGTGGATTGATCGCGGGGCGGACCCGTCGTGCGGCCGCCGTCGAGCGGGAGTCCGCGCTCGTGGCCTGGGCGCTCGACGCCGAAGATCCGCTCGGAGAGACCCTCGTCCGCCAATCGCCCCAGCAAGTGCTGTCCGACTGGATCCGCAAGCCGCTGGGCGGCTCCGACGATGTACGCCTTCAGCTCGCCGAGCAGGAGCCCGCCGCGGTGGCTCGCTCGCTGCGCCACAACGACACCGCCGAGGCCGATGCCCTGCGAGAGAAGCTCGCCGAGCTTGCCCCTGGTGAGGTGGTGGAAAGCCTGTCCGGTCGCGAGGATGCGTTCGCGACCGAGCTGCGCGCCCGGCTTTGGAGCCAGGCGACGGTTTCGCAGGCGGCTGTGAGTATTGTGCGCTGTGAGAGCAAAGCCGCCCAAAAACAGCGCGACCAGCTGTTCGACCAAGATCCCACCACCGCGCTCAAGAGCCTGCGCGGACTCACCGATTCGTTGACCTATCAGCGCCTGCGCCACTACGCCAAACGGGCTCCAAAACCCGTCCTACGTGCCCTCACAGGCGATGGCAGCGAGTTCGCCCATGACCTGCGCCGCGAGTTGGTGAATACTGGGCGGGAGGTTATCGATAGTTTGGGCCTATTGGACGACGACGCTTCGATGCGACTGCGTGAAGATTGCGTCGAGCAGTGGCCATCCACGGTCGTTGGCGGAATGTCGCGACTCCCTTCTACCCCTCCCGTGCAGGCGATCATCGATCGCGCCAAGGAAGCCGGGGCGGGAGACCTACATCTGCTACGCCAGCTCCAGGCCCGCGAAGAACGCGATCTGCGTCCCGAGTGGAAGACCAGCCGCGACTCCGACAGCGACGAAATCGAGGATTGACCATGAAACGCTTCTCCTACCTTCTATCCGTCGCTCTCCCCGTGCTCGCGCTCGCCGCGTGCAACCAGTCCGACCCCGACGGCGACGGTGAATCTGGGGCCGCGAGCGGCGACTCGGGCACGGAGCCCAGCATGATCGAGGGCGACTATTTCCCCCTGGTGGAGGGCGCAGGCTGGACCTACCAGCACATCGCCCCCGATGGCGTCACGTGGGATGAGATCGTGAGCATGCGACAGGTGACCTACAACGGCGCCACCGCATTCGAGGCCGAGGACAACGAGGACTCCAACGGCGAGAACACGATCGCCACCTTTGTCGAGCAAGACGGCAAGGTCATGCGAGTGCACAAGGAAGTGATGCTCGGCGGCGGCGTGATCGCGACGGTCGACTATGACCCGGGCTTCCTTCGCTTCGATCACACGTGGCTCAGCGGCGACCGTGCGACCTGGGCGTACGACCGCACCGAGTACGACGCCGACGGCAACCTCGCCAGCGACAACACGCGGAACCTCATCTTCGCGGTCGAGTCACTCTCGACCTCCGTCACCGTCCCCGCGGGCACCTTCGACTGCGTGCAGTTTGTCCGTACCCGCGTCGACAACGGCGACTCCAAGCGATTCTGGTTTGCCGAGGGCGTCGGCAAGATCCGACACGAGTCCCTCAACACGGGCTCGGTCGAGGAGCTGACGGAGTATCAGATTCCTTGAGCGCGTCCCTCAGCACCGATGAGCAGCTCACGGCCGAGCGCAGCGAGCTCAAGTACCTCGTCTCTGTGCCGTGCGCGCGGAGGATCGCCGCCGTGCTGGCCGAGCGACTCGTCCCGCATCGGTTCACGGGGCCGGGTGCCAACCGCCTGCCAGGCGCGCGGCACTACGTTACGACCGTGTACTTCGACACCGTCGACGGGGAGCTGTTCGCCAGCGCCCTCGCCAAGCAGGGGAGCTTGAAGGTTCGTGCCAAGGAATACTACGACCAGCACTTGGCGCTGACCGAGGTCGCCCGCGATCGCTCGGCACTGCTGCGTGCCTCGCCCGTGCTGTGGGTCGAGCTCAAAGAGACCCTCGGTGAGCGCTCGGCCAAGCGCCGCGTGGGTATTCCCAAGCGCGACATCTCGACGTTCTTTGCCCACGGCACGATCACCGAGCAGCTCTTGGAGATCCAACGCAAGGAGTACGGCGAAGACGCGACCCGGGTCATCGATGCGCTGCGTGAGGTGTGCGCTCGGTTTGCAAGCCCGCTGCGCCCGAGCGCGCTGGTCAACTATCGGCGCTCGGCGTGGCAGGGAGCCGACGGGCAGACCGTGCGCGTCACCATCGATCGCAACCTGGCGTTCTTCGCTCCGCCGAGCGACCTGTGGGAGTCCGCCCCTGGGCTCGAGCGCGAGCGCCTGGGCCCCGCGGTGGGCGGCGAGCCTGGCTGTGTGCTCGAGGTGAAGACCGTGGGGAAGCTACCCGCCTGGCTTCGCGAGCTCTTGCAGCGTGAGACGGACGCCCCCGCCCGCTTCAGTAAGTTTGTCGCCGCGTCCACTGCGGTAGCATCGGCCGCCGAAAAAGCCTCTTCCCTATGATCTTCCCTTGGTCCATCGCGATCAGCCTCGGCTTCGTCAGCGCGCCGCTGGCCGACCGTTCGCCCCTCCCCACGTCGTCGCCGACCATCGTGCTCGCGTCCGTCGCCGCACCCGAAGACGACACGGCACAGAGCGGCTCACAGCCCGAGGGTGACACCCCCGACAGCGCCGCGGCCGATAGCGACACGACCGACAGCCCCGTCGCCGAAGAGGACACCACAGCCGACGACCTCGCCGAGCCGACCGACGACGCGCAGGTCGTCGATGACACGTCGCTCCCCGCCGAGCCGACCGACCCGCCACCCGCCACGGAGCCCGCGGTTGTGCCTCCTGTGGCCACAGCGGACGCCGCGGTAGCTTCCGAAGGCGAGCACGCGGAGCTCACCGCCACCCGCGACACCGCCGAGGACTCGGCCAAGCCCAAGAAGGACAAGCTCAAGCACATCAGCTTCTCGATTGGCGGCCGGGTGATGGCGGGCTTCGAATACGAAACCAAGCGCCCCTCCGAAGAGCAGACCGCGACCGCGGGATCGAGCCACGAGTTCTTCTTGCGGCAGGCCCGGGTCAAGGTCGGTGTCGACTACAAGAAGATCTTCCGAATCCGCGGCAGCGTGGAGCTGGCCGACGCCCTCAAGAATTTCAACGTCGATCGCATCGCCTATCTGCGCAACGGCTACGGTGAGGCCCGCTTCCACAAGGCCGCCCGCCTGCGCTTCGGCTACTTCAAGCGCCCGTTTTCCCGCCTCGAGCTGCGCAGCCCCACCGATCTTCCCTTCCGTGGCCGCGGCCTCGCCAACGGTCGGATCATCGAAGATCGCAACTACGGCGATCGCTCGGTCGGCGGCATGCTGCACGGCAAGATCGACGCAGCACGGCTACGCTACTCGGCGGGCGTGTTCGCCCCCGCCGTGCGCAGCGAGGGCATCGACGTGGTCGGCCGCCTGCGCGCAGACCCCTGGGACTGGCTCTCCATCGGCGCGGGCGGCCTGTACAAGCGCATCGAAAACGGCACGGGCGACACGGTCAACGTCGCGGGAGCCAGCGGCGACCTGCACGTCAAATACAAGGGCCTCCAGGTCCTGACCGACTTCATCATGGCCCAGGACTACCTCGTCCCGGGCGAGCCCTGGTCGCTCGGCATCGTCGGCTACGCGCAGTACGACATCGACCTGCCCAAGAAATTCGTGCTTCAGCCCGTCGTGCTGAGCGAGTGGTCGGACATCGATATCGGGGTGAGCCAGAACGACGCCGTCCGTGCAGTGGCCGGGGTGAATCTCATCTGGCGCAAGCGCTTCCGCGTGATGCCGCAGGCGGAGTTCATCCGCCCGCTCGGCACCACGGGGAACCCGTGGGTGGAAAAAGACACCTACTACCTGATGCTCGCGCTCTCCTTGTAGGCGCGAGCGGGCAGCCACGCGCGTGGCTCACCAGTTCTTCGTCTGCACGTCCCAGTCGGGCTGATCGCACAGCTCGCACGCGTCGTAGAACACGGGGCGAGCCAGCTCGTCGCACATCAGGTGGTAGCGAAACCATGCGGTCGCGGGACCTCGGTAGCCGCGGATATTGCCGATGGCCACAAAGTGGCTGGCCCCCTCGAGCGTCCCCCACAGCGTCGGCACGTTCGCATCGTCGAACACCCGCTGCTGGTTGGGGTCGGGACTGGCGATGAAGTCAGCACTACCCGACATCAAGAACATCGGCCCCGCCTGATTGTCTTGGCACGCCTGGTCGTAGCCGCCAAAGCCCTGCTGTGTGTACGGCTGGAGCGGGGCCGTCACCGTCACCCGCGGATCCTGGCCGGCCATGAGCGCGCCACCGCCTCCTTGCGAGTGTCCAGAGGCACCGACGTGATCGAAGTCGACCACGCCCGCGTAGACGCTGGTGCCATCGGCCTCCTGGTCCGTGAGCCAATCGAGGCAGCCGAGCATCTCTTCGCCCGTGCCCGCGCTCGAGGTATTGGCGGCGGCAACGATGAACCCCTGCGAGGCCCAGTGGTTGAGCACGCTCGCGTAGATCACAGGAGACGTCGAGGTGCCGTTGCCCCATAGGATGATCGGATGAAGCCGATCTTCTTCGCCGAGCGTGGTCGGGCGAAAGATCGTGCACTCGGAGCCACCGTCTTCCTGCGTCACGTCGAAAGGGCCTTCGTCGGTGAAGTCCCGCATGGGCGGAAACGGCGTGCACTCCTCCTCGACGACGCCCGTGTCCGAGCCCGACGAGTCTTCGTCGAGGCCCGTGGTGTCGTCGCCTCCGTCGCTCGTATCCCCGAGGGTGCCGTCGCCGTCGGCGACCGACGTGGCGTCGCTGGTAGCGGGCAGCGAGGTGTCGGCTTCCTCTTCGCTCGTCGTGCCTGCGGTACCGCTGTCGGACGACCCTTCGCCGACCTCTGGGCTCGAGGCCCCACATCCAACAGCGACCAACCCCGTGACCAACAACAAGCGCGACCTAAACATGATGGGACGGACTATCGCATAAGTGATAGAGCGCCCACGAGTCGGTGCTTTTTCAACACGATCCATCGACCCATTTTTCGTGCCGCGCGTTACGGAGTGTTCGTTTCGCCTTGGGGTACCCCCAAGAGTTCAATAGTGGGTCACCGTGACTGCGACCGCGACCGCGAACGCTTCGAGGCCCGCTACGTACACTGGACCTGTAGCCGCTCCAGGATATGCGCCCATCCGCCATCATGGTTACGCCGCGACTCGTCGGTCGGGAACCCGATATGCCGCAGCGTCATCCGCGTCTTGCCCTCGCCCTGCTCTTCGAAGTCGAGCGTCACTACGCTATCGGGCCTTGTCGCCGCCGAGATCCACGTAAACGCCAGATGCGTGTAGCGATCGATCGCACGATACTCGCCCGCAATAGGAATCAGAGTCTCGCCCGCCTTCATGGTGAGCGAGAAACTCCCGCCCACTTTGGCATCGACACAAACGTCTTGGGTGATCACCCCAGGCGCGGGGGCCAGGAAATGGCGCATCGCCTCGGGGTCGAGCCACGCTTCAAATAGGTCGCGCGCGGGTGCATCGATCACCCGCACAAGCTCCACGAGTAGCTCTTCGTTCATCATTCACCTTTTTTGGGTTTGCGGGTCACGTAGTCCACCAGCGCGTCGACGCGCTCGCTCCAGAAATGGTGGTGGAAATGCAACCATTCGTACGGAGGCTGGAGCCCCTCCCACGTCACGCGGATAAAGTGCACGCGGCCCTCCACGCGACGACCGATGAGCTGGGCCTTCTCCAGCACCTTGAGATGCTTGGAGACACCGTTGAGGCTCATCTCGAAGACCTCCGCGATGTCGCCTACCCGTAGCTCGCCCGACTCGCGCAGCAGCGCGATGATCCGTCGTCGCGACGGATCGGCCAGGGCCGAGAACACCGCGTTGAGCTGCTCCTCCGCGCGCCGCTCCTTCGCTGTGGGTTTACGAGGCATACGGGTCGTCGGGTCCGAACGACATCGACCTCAGATCGCGATGTCATCGGGGAACGGCGTGCCGTTGCCGCTCTCGACGTGTGCCTTGAGGCTCAGCAAGAACGTCGCCCACTTCATGCTGCAGTGGGCCTGAAAGTCGTTGCTCTGCTGCCAGTCGCGGTGCCCAAACCGCAGCAATGTGCCCTGTTCGTCGTCCGAGAGCTCAAACGTGACCCGCGTGTCGATCCAGTCGGGCGCCGACTCGGTACAGCGCCACACGACACGACCGTGTGGCTCCTGAGCCTCCACGCGCATCTTGGTGACGTGCTCCCCAAAGCGAAACGCGATGGTCTCGCCCGGGCTGCTGTCGCCGTCGGTGGTGCGCGTCCACCAGGCCGCGAGTCCGTCGATGGTGGCGATCGCCTCGTAAACCCGTGTACAGGGGGCGCCAATACGAATGTTGTGCACGATGTCGGTCATGGATTCATTCAACCTATTGGTTGAATAATGGCAAACCGTCCGTCCGTCAAGCTGTGGATCGGCATCGACTCCGCTCACGCCTCGGGCGCGCGCTGGGAGACCATGCACCCCATCGCAGCGATCTGCGGATGGAGTTCCTGCTCCTCGCGCTGCATGCGGCGGACGAGCAAACCAAAGACCTCCGTGAGCCGCTCGGCAAAGACCCCGCCCTCCGACGCCACCGTCTCCTCGTCGCAAAAACGGCGCATGAACGCAAAGAACGCCTCGTACAGCTCGACTCCGTCGGTGTACAGGTCGGTCACGCGCTCGCGCAGCTCTTGATCGCCGCACCGCAGCAGATACAGGTAGGCGCCGTTCGTCTCGGCTTCCATATGCTCCCGCAGCTCCGACTCGAACGATCGTAGCTGCCGTATCACCGACAGCTGTACCGACCCGTCGTGCAGGCGCGGAATCTGCTCGGCGATCTTGCCCGCGACCGACTCCAGATGCCGATGCTGCTGCGTGAGAACCTCGCAGTCGATCATCAGCTCTTCATCCACCATCGTCTCCCCCGCGGGGTTGGCGATGAACTGGGTGATCTCATCGTGTGCGCGGCGCAGCGTCGCCGGGTCGACCCCGGGCGGCGTGTTGGCCAGCTGCGCCCGCACTTGGGCGAGCGCCGCTTCGGCTTGTGCACGTGCCCCCGCCGTGTCGCCAAGATCGGCGTCCATGCGCGCGATGCCAAACTGCGCCTGCCACCGCTGAAACGCGCCGATCGTGGCGAGGCCGTGCTCCGCCCGCGCATACAGTGCTCGCGCGAGCAGGAGCTTGCCCTCGTGCGCGTGAATATCCGCCATCTCGGTCAGCGCGATAGCTTCGTACTCGACCCGCCCCGACGATGCACAAGCCTCGCGCCCGCGGGCGAGCATCGCCATCGCTTCGTCGCGGCGACCCAGCCCGCGAAGCTGCCGCCCGAGATTCACACGGCAGTCACCCTCGCTGGCCGTGTCGCGAATCTCGACAAAAATGGCCAGGCCTTGCTGGGTGAGTTCGAGACCTCGCTGAGGGTTGCCCGCGAGCAGCTCGCACTCACCGATGTTGCACAGCTCGATGCCTTCTCGTCGCCGCAGGCTCAACGCCCGAGCGAGCGTCAGCGCAACTTCGAGCTGCTCGATCGCCTTGGGGTGATCGCCACACTCGGCATGGACCAAGCCCAACGCGGACTGAGCCCGATACTGCGCGAGCGCATCCCGTGCCGTGCGGGCGTAGTCGATCGCCCGTCGTGCCGCTTGCTCCGCCTGGGCAAACTGCCCGATCTTGGCCGAGAGCCAGGTCTGCTCGCGACCGGCCAGCGCCCGATGCAACGCGAACTCGGGCTCGGTCGTATCGAGCACGACCTGCACCGCCTCGAGGGCCTCGGGAATCCGCCCCAGAGGCCCCGCCGCGCTCGCAAGATGGACCCGCCCGAGGTACGCCCGCGGCCGATCGCCCAGCTCCTCGGCGAGGTCGATCGCCTGCTGTGCCGAGGCGATGCACTCGGCAAAGTTGCCACGCCCCAGCTCGCACTCGGCAAGGGCAAGCTGTGCGTCGAGACGCAGCGGCTGGTCATCGAGGCTCCCGGCCAGCTCCACTGCCCGACCAAGGTGCGCGACCGCGTCGTCGAGCTGGCCGAGGGTCTCACCCAAGCTTCCCGCGAGATATTCGTAGCGCGCGCGCTCAGCCGTGGTGGGCTCATGGTGCGCGAGCGCGGCCCCAACCGCGAGCAGTGCCGCATGGGCACCATCGGCATCATGCGACGCGACGCTGCTCGCGGCCGCCCTCAGGCCATGGGCAAACGTCTGCGCCCAGTCTCCTATCGCTCGATAGTGATAGGTGAGCACGTTGGCGAGCTGGGCATGCTGGGCGCCGTAGCGCTCGGAGAGCGCCTCCACCACCCGACGATGGAGGCGTCGACGCTTTCGTGGGCTGAGGCCGTCGTACAGCACCCGACGCAGCGCCGCGCTTGCAAAACGGAAGTCGGCACGCGGACCTAAGTTCTCCTCGCTGAGCACCCGCCGCGCGACCGCGAGCTCGAGCTTGGGCTCGAGGTCATCTTCGGCCTCACCGCTCGCTTCCACCACGGTCTCGAAATGAAACTCTTCGCCGATCACCGCGCACAGCTCCAAGAGTCGGCGCACCTCGTCGGGGATCTCCGCAAGCCGCGATTCCACGACCGTCTGCACGGAGTCGGGCAGGCCGACATCAAAGAGCTCGTCACAGATCCAGCCGTTGTCGTCGCGCCGCAGCCGGCCGCTGTCGACGAGCTGCCGCGTCAGCTCGACCAATGCGTACGGGCTGCCCGACGTCACGTGATGGATCCGCCGCACGTCCTGCGGGGCGATCCGAAGCCGTGAAAACTCTTTGCGCAAGAACGCCTGCGTCGCTCGAACCGTGAGGGGCTGGAGCTTGAGCTTCCGCAGGCTTCGGGTCGACGCGAGCTTGGCGACCAGCGAACGCAGCTCTGCGCCGTGGTCGGCGCGCGCGGTAGCGATGATCGCAAACGGCTGCTCGCGGGCCTTGTAGCGCAGGTAGGAGAGGAACTCGAGATCGAGGGTGCCCGCCCATTGCAGGTCATCGAGCAACAAGACGAGTGGACGAGCGTCGGGTGCATCGAGCACGGAGCTCGCGGTCACATCGAACATCTGCCACTTGTCGAGGGCCTCGTCGTTCGCCGAAGGCACCGCGTCTGCCTGGCCAGGAGCTTGGAGCGCCCACGTGAACGCCTCGGGCGGCGGCGGTCGATCGGAAGCGTAGGCAAAGAACCGCCCGCGGACGATCCGCGCACGCGCAGAGCCAAAACGCAGCGCGACCTCATCGAGCAGCGCGCTCCTGCCCGAGCCCGCGTCACCCAGGACCAACGTCACCCGGGCACCACCTCTTGACGCAAGCGCCAGCTCTTCGTCGAGCGCCGCAAGCTCTTGCTCGCGACCCACGATCGTAGAGCCGCCCGCCCCCGACGACGAGGCGGGATCGAAGACCGCGCTCCCGCTTCCGTCGGTCGCCAACCGTACAACGCTAGACCGTGGGCTCGACCCTGAGCTCGGCTCCAAGGGACCGACCGCCGCACCCGCCAGCTCGGCCAGCGCCATCGCGGAGCGGGGCCGATCGCCAGGGGTTGTCTGAAGGCCCATGGAGATCGCGTGCGCCACCGCCTCGGGAAGCTGCGGCGCAGCCTCCCGCGCGGGCGTGTATTTCCCCTCGGTGATCTGAAACAGAGTGCTCACCACCGTGTCGCCCGAAAACGGTCGAGTGCCCACCGTCAGCTCGTACAGCAAGACGGCCAGCGCAAACACATCGCTCGCCGGGCTCACGGGCGCACCGCTGACCTGCTCGGGCGACATATATTCGACCGTGCCGATCAAGGCCTCGGGCTCGCTGGCCTGGGCCCCCGCGGTGGCCACCCGCGCCAAGCCGAAGTCGAGCACCTTGACCGCTTCGCCGCCGTCGTCGCTCTTCGCCAAGATCACGTTGCCGGGCTTGATGTCGCGATGGACCACGCCACGGCGGTGGCCCGCCTCAATCGCCGCACAGATCTGGCCAAAGATCGACAGCGCGCGGCCGATGGGAAGGGGCCCCGTCGACATGATCTGCGCGAGCGTCAGCCCATCGAGCAGCTCCATCACCATGTACGGCGTGCCGACCTCATCGAGCTGCCCGAAGTCGAAGACCTGCACGACGTTGGGGTGCCGAATGCGAGCCGCCGCCCTCGCCTCCCGCAGGAATCGCTCGCGATTGTTGGCCGTGTTTTGGTGCGACAAGATGCACTTGATCGCGACCACATCGCCAAGCGTGAGCCGCTTGGCGGCATAGACCTGGCCCATGCCGCCCTTACCGAGGCGGCGCACGATCTGATACTTCTGATCGACTATTTCCCCGAGTACGAGCTCTCGGGCCGCGGAGTTCCCCGACACAGTGATTCCTGGCAAGGGATCATAGCGCAGCGTGCTCGGTTGCCCGACCGCCCCGTGGCGAAATCGCGGCTTTTCTCTTGGTCAGTTGCGACAAACGAACGACGATTCGATCCACTCCTGTGTTTGCCCCGTAGCTCCCGTGGTTCGAGGCAAACACGCGTCGGGATCACAGATCGGCGCGCTAGAGCACCGATGCGGGCGCAAGCAGACGGCAAGGCTACGATCGTTGAGCTCTTCGATCCCACTGCCCGCCGCGTAGCGCCCGATCTCATTGGCCATGCGGACCCAAAGATCCCGCTTCATCGACGCGGCGAGCCCGGCCGAACGCACAACGGCCAGCCGTGCGAGTCCGGATCCTGAGGGCTGCGGTCTTACGGCTGGGTGAGCGCGGCAAACCGAGCGTTCGCGCCCGCCATCGCGTCGGCCATCGGTCGCATGGCTTCGCTGACGGTGTCGATGAATGCACGCACGCGGGCGGTGTGCCGCAAGTCCGGGTGGGTCAGCAGCCACATGTCCATGCCGAAGCCGGGCTCGATATCCCGAATCCGTCGCAGCCCTTGTCTGCGATCGGCCCAAATACACGGCAGATGGCAGATCCCCACTCCCGCCTGCACGGCGGCAAGCATCGTCAGCGAAGCATCAACGGTGTAGCTTGAGCGCACCATCGGCACATGCTTGCGACGCCACGCTCGCGTCATGCGCCCCCCGAGCCGCTCCTCCCAATCGATCCAGGGATACGTCGTAAGATCGGTCGGGTCGGCGCGCTCTTCGATGATCGAGTGGGAGCCGTAGACCGCGTACTCGAGACGCCCCAGCCGACGGCCCACCAGATACTCGGGCGGGTCGTTGGTCATGCGCACCGCGACGTCCGCCTCGCGCTTCGTCAAGCTTCGAAGACGATTGTCCACACTCAGCTCGAGCTCGACCGCGGGATACCGACGCGAAAACTCCGCGAACTGCGGTGCGTGCTCGGTGGCGATCACATCGATCGACGTCACCCGCAGCGGACCTGACAGTCGCGTGTCCTTGCCGAGCACGTGGCGATCGAGCGTCAGCATCTGCTCTTCGACGCGCTCGGCCACCCCGAGAATGTCCTCACCTGCCGTCGTCGCGATGAAGCCGGCGGGCGTCTTGTCGAACAGCCGCGCTCCGAGCTCCTCTTCGAGCGCAGCCACACGACGCGCCACCGTCGTGTGGTTCACCCCGAGCTGGCGCGACGCGGCGCTCAGAGTTCGGGCGCGTCGCAGAGCCAGTACGAAGCGAAGGTCGTCCCACTGCACCTGTGCATCCTTGCACAGCGCGAGTGCAATCTGACTCAGTGCATGTCGATCGATGCGCACCTATGGTGGAGAAAGAAAGCGACGACGCCATGTCCCAAATCACCGTAGAGAAGCTCCTAGACCTCCCCTCCGACAGAATCTGGCCGATTCTCGCTGACTTCGGCGGCATCCATCGCTTCAATCCGCGCGTAGAACGCTCGCCGATCGTCAACGACCAGCCCACGGGCGAGGGAGCCCAGCGCGTCTGCCACTTCTACGATGGCAGCTCGGTCAAAGAAGAACTCGTCGGCGTCCGCGAGGGCGAGTCGGTACGGATCAAGATCATCGAAGGATCGATCCCGCTCAACGATGTCGTGGCCACGATCAGCCTTCACGCCGTCGATGCCTCCAGCACCCGGGTCGTGTTCGACATGGACTACACGCCCAAGTACGGACCGCTCGGCAGCCTCATGAACGCCGCGATGATCCGCCCGAAGTTTCGCAAGATCCTGCTCGAGGTCCTCGACGGATTGCAGACCCACGCCAAGACGGGTGCGACCGTGGGCAAGAACGGTGTGCTCGAGCCCGCCGCCGCGGCCGCGTGAAAGGGACACGAGATGTCCGCAGCACGGCACGCCCCGCGCGACGAGAGCCAGGACCACGAGCCACACGACCCCGTTCGCATCGCTCCATTCGCGGGGCGTGTGCGGGTCGAGCTGGGCGGATACACGCTCGCCGACAGCCGCTCGGTGTTGGCGGTCCACGAACGCGGCCACGTGCCCGTGATGTACTTCCCGCGAGGCAGCGTCCGCACCGACCGACTGCGCGCGACGACGACTCGCAGCTACTGTCCACACAAGGGCGATGCCTCGTATTGGTCGATCGAGGCGGGCTCGTGCTCGGTCCCGGACGCGGCCTGGTCCTACGAGCGGCCCATCGCGAAGGTCGGTGAGCTCGCAGGCTACGTGGCGTTTCGCTCCGATGTCGTCGACGTGTTTTCGGAGGCGGGCCTCAGCGACCGCTGATGTCGATGTCGCCCGTACCGACCTCCACCGAGATCCGCTTGGAAGCCCCGCCCTCGTCACGCAGGTCATCGACATCGATATCGCCGACCCCTGCGTCGAGGCGTAGGTCGTAGCTCCCGTGGGGCACCACTAGCTCGACCGCGCCCACGCCAACCTCGACCGCGATCGCGTTGGGCTCCGCGTCGGCGGCCCACTCGAGATTGACATCACCCGTGCCCGCTTCGATCCACGCGTCCGCACTCCAAAGCCCGCGACCATCGATATCTCCCGTGCCCGCGTGCACGTCGAGACCACCGCTGACGTGATCGAGGCCGATATCCCCCACGCCCACATCGAGCGTCACAAGTCCCGCGATGCCCAAGACATCGAGGTCGCCGACACCGAGCCCAACCTCCACGTCCACCTCGGCGGGGACGGCAATATCGAGATCGGCGCCGCAGCAATCGAGGTTCCCGCACTCCACCTCCACGTGCAGGACGCCGCCGCTCACGTGAACACGTGCCTTGGGACCGCCGTCATCTCCATAGAGGTCGGCGTTCACCACCGCTCCTGCATCGCGCTGGGTGTGGATCCGAATGTCGCCAACACCACCGTCGACGACGACCGCGCTGAACGGCTCGTCGACCACGATTCGCTCGTGCGTGCCCGAGGCCTGGCCAAAGCACCCGCGACCGATATGGTCACGCAGGTCGCCATCGAGCTCGATGACACAGCCCGAGGCGAAGGTGGGCAGCACGGCGATGGAGAGCAAGCAGAGGTCGCGTAAGTTCATGGTAAGGACTCCGCCCCTACAACACCGCGCGCTCGACCAAGTGCTACCCACCCAGCGATTTAGGGCGCACGCAGGGCGCGCGGCAGGTAGCCATCGCCCGCGCCCTCGATCTTCAGCTCGTCCCGCACGTCTGCCAGCGGGTGTGACAAGCGGTCCTCCACCCGCAGCGTGATGACCAGCCGCGCCCGCGTGCCCATCGCCCGCCCGCGTCGCCAGCTCCGCCACACCTCGAAGATCCGCAGCGGACCATGGAACGGCGCGACCAACAGCGCGGCCCACGAGGCAAGCGTGAAGCCGACGCTGTATCGCTGGGCTCCTACGAACGCCCAGACGCCCGCCTCTCCTGCCCATGAGGTATCGAAACCCGTGAGCACGTGAACCATGTCGTGGATCGTCGCGTAGCGCACCGTGAACGCGTTGCGCGCGACCATCGCAGGATCGACCTTGTCGGTCGGCACGATCGGATTGAGGTCGTTGGCTTCGAGGAAGCGCGCGTACTCGCGGCCAAAGGTCCCGTCGGGCAGCTCGGCCAACGCCTCGAGATCGACCCGCGGGTGATAGCCGCGTACGTCATCGAGCTTGGCCTCGATCTCCGCGCTCGCACGCGCTCCGCTGAGCTCCCCCTTGTAGACCGCGACGTCGCCAATCCGCGCGGGATCGTTCATCGCCGTGCGGATCTCAGACAGCAGCCGCCAGCGGCTCATCGTCGCCATCGCCGCGACTATGGGCGGCGGCGACCGATGGCAAGCAGCCCGAGGAGGCCGAGGCCCACGACACTCGAAGGACCGCCGCCTGCGATCGAGCAGCCGCTCTTGTCGTCGTCGTCGTCGCCCGTGTCACCCGAGTCGCCGTCCGTGGCATGTCCGTCGGTCGCATGCCCGTCGGTCGCATGCCCGTCCGTGGCATGCCCGCCCGAGCTGCTTGCTGGCGTCGCGGTTCCTCCGCCCGTGTCCGAGTCGGTCGGTCCCCCAGACGTGGCGTCAGGATCGGAGCCGGTCGTATCCCCCCCGCCGCCACTCCCCGTAGCGTGGGCAGAAACGGGTGCGTAGCACAAGCCGAGGGCAGCACACGCGAGCACAAGTCGTAGTCTCGAAGCCATAATTGCGAACGCTAGCACGATTGATCGGCAAATCCGAGCAACCGCCTGAACGTCGGCTATGCTGATCGCCTTGGCTTACGGTCTTGATAATACTGCGCACACTGCGTTGCGAGTCGCTCGCTTCGGCGTACAGACGGTCGTCCAACTCGTACTACTCGCAGGATGCTCCAGCTCACCACAGGGTGAGGACTGCGGCGGCTGCGGAGAGGCGGCCCATTGCGATGCAGTGGTGCAACAATGCTACTGCGACGTGGGCTCATGGGGCGATCCGAATACGGGCTGTGTCGCGCACGAGGACGCCTGTAGCGAAGCCGAAGCCCGCGTAGGGCACTCGGCCTGCCGCCACTCGATCGGCGACGACACCACCTGGTCCGTGCTGTCGATCGGTCACGGCAACGATGCCGCGGTGCAGCGTGCGGTGAAGTTCTTGGTGCCCGCCGTACCCGAGGCCCGCCTGCCGATCGTGTTTGGCGACACAAACTGGTACCGCAGCCATCACTGCTTGCTCGCCCGAGGGTTTGAGCCACAGTTTCCCAACCTCAGCTACGACGGCTATCGGCAGCTCATATTCGAACGTGCAACCCGTGAATACTACGGGGGGACACTCTCGGAGCTGAGCATACAAAACACCGAAGAGCGACAGTTTGTATTCACGGTAGAAACCCTCGCCACCGAACAAGAGCTCCTCAGCCAAGAGCAGCTCCATGGCGTGTATCGGCAGCTCCAAGATCGACTCCCGATAGGCTCGCTGAGCTACACGACCGACGCCGACATCCACCTCGAGCAGGCGCAATCGTGGGAGGACCCAACGTTCCCGGTCACCGTGCTTCCCGAGTCTTCGGGGCCACAGTACGAGGCCTACACGGGTGGGCTTGCGTTTGGCCGGGTGCGACGCTTCACCGACGCCCAGCTCGCCGAGGCCGGGCCCGCCGCGTATGGCTGGCAAGACATCGTCGTGCTGGACAACGCCCCCGTGCTTCTCGAAGGCGTGATGGGAGCCTCCATCACCGAGGCTCGGCAAGACATCCTCACCCATCTCAACGTGCTCTCCGCCCTTCGTGGCACGCCGAACGTGAGCATCGCCAATGCCCTCGAGGCCTTTGCGCCGCACGAGGGGAAGCTCGTGCGGCTCGAGGTCCTGCCCACGTACTACTCCGTGCGCGAAGCCTCGGCCGAAGAAGCCGAAGCGCACTGGGCCACATTGCGCCCCACCGCGAAGCTGCGAGCCGTCGCCGACTTCGAGTTCGCCACGCTACAGAGCCTCGACGAGCTCCCCGTCGCCACCGCCCAAGAGCGCACCGACGCCGTCTCGCGCTTCGGCTCCAAAGCAGCCGGCCTCGCCACCCTTCGCTCGGTCGGCGACCCGGCCCATATCGTGGAGGGCTTTGGCATCCCGATGTCGGCCTACCTCGCGTTCATGAACACCAACACGTGGTCTGCCCCGACCGCCTCGGGAACCTCCTCGCTCACCTACGCCGAGACGATCGACACCTGGCTCGCCGACGACGACTTTCGCTCCGACGCCCCGCTGCGAGCCTCCCGACTACAAGCCCTGCGCGAAGAGATGGTCGAGCGAGGCGTCGTCGATCCTGTGTGGCTCGACGACGTGCGCGCCCAGGTCACGGCCGAGTTCGGCGACGCCTCCACGATGGTCCGCTTCCGCTCCTCGTCGAACGCCGAAGACAGCCTCACCTTCAACGGCGCCGGCCTGTACGACTCCGCCAGCGGCTGCGCCCCCGATGCCCTTACCGACAGCGCGTCCGCCTGCGATCCAACAAAGGATCCCCGCCCCATCGACATCGCCCTCAAGCGTGTGTGGGCGAGCCTGTGGTCGTTTGGCGCCTACGAGGAGCGCGACTACTACCAGCTCGACCACCGCCTCATCGGCATGGGCGTGCTCGTCAACCCGCGCTTCGCCAACGAGCAAGCCAACGGCGTCGCCTTCACGGGCAACCCTCAGGACCTCGAAGACTCGCGCTACACCGTCAATGTGCAGCTCGGTGAGGTCCCCGTCGTCAGCTCCACCATCGGCCTCGTCGCCGAGCTCGATCGGGTCGCGGTCGACGACGGCACCGTGGTCCGAGTCGATCGCGAGATCCCGTCGTCCCTCCTTCCCGAGGGTGCCTTCGTCCTTACCGACGCGCAGCTCACCGAGCTCGGCCAGCACCTCGCCGACTTCGCTGCCGTCTACCCCATCGACGCGGAGCCTCCTGCCGACGCCACGGTCATGCTCGACACCGAGTTCAAGCTGACCTCCGCGGGCACCCTCGTGTTCAAGCAGATCCGCCCGTTCGTCGCCCGCCCGTATGCCCCAGGCGGAGGCAACTGTCGCTGAGGCAACTGTCTGCTGCGCCTTAGAGCATCCCCGCTCCGCGAAACCACTCCAGGCTATCGGCGACCGTCCGCTCGAACGGCCGAAACCGAAGGCCCAGCTCGTGCCGCGCTCGCCGATTGTCGTAGAAGCAGTTCCCCATCCCGTAGTCCAACATCACCGTCGGTAGGTCGGGTCGCTCGCCACGGGCAATGGCGATTCGCTGGAGCGCCGATGCCAGGGGCATCACCACTGCACGGGGCATCTTGATCCCCCACCCACGTCGCCCAACCACTCGGCTCACCAACTGAAACAGCGCCTTGTTGTCGAGGTTCTCCCCCGCGACGATATAGCGACGCCCCGCCTCGCCGCGCTCCGCCGCCGCGACATGCCCTTGGGCGGCGTCGCGAACATCGACATACGCGACCCCGCCTTCGGTGTAGCCCGGCGACTTTCCCTGCGCGAGCGCGATGAGCAGCTGCCCCGAAGGTGTTGGTGTGCGATCGCCCGGGCCCATCACATACCCGGGACAGACGATCCGAACATCGAGCCCCCAAGCCGCGAAGTCCTCGGCCAGTCGCATGCTGTGGTACTTGCTGCGGCTGTACGGAAAATCGATGCCCCAAGCGTCGTAGGGGGTGTCTTCGTCGCCCACGCGCCCTTGCTCTGCGCGACCGAGCGCGACGATGCTCGCCGTGTACACCACCGTGGCACCCTCTCGGCGCGCCGCTTCGAGCACGTTGAACGTGCCCCGCATGTTCACGTCGTACATCAGGCTGGGATCGGGCGCCCACGACTCGTAGATCGCCGCGGCATGAAAAACGGTGTCGATCCCCTCGAGCGCCTGCCGACAAAACTCGGGATCGCGAACATCGCCCTCCACCACTTCGCACTCGACCCCCTCGAGGTTCGTCCGTGTTTCGCCGGGCAGTCCCCAAGCTCTAACCGCAACCCCCTTGGCCACGAGTAGTTTCGCGATATGGGCTCCCAAGAAGCCTGGGGCACCGGTTACCAACGCGTGCTTCATCAGCGTCCCTTCTACCACCGCCCTTCGTAAACGCCCGCCGTGGTACACCCTTCGCCATGTTCGGCCGGGTTTCCGTGGTCTTTTTCTCGGTATTGAATCTGGCTTGCGGCAGCTCCGCCCAGGATCCGGTCTCCATGCCGCCACCTGGGGAGCTCGAGCACTTTGTCGACGCCGATGAGGCTCCCCCTGAGCCTACCGCCCCTGCAACGCCGCCCGCGGACGTGCAGGCACCCGAGCGGGCACACACGCACGGCTCCGCGCCCGCGTCCGTCGACATGGACATCAACGCCCGCTACGAAGAACAGAACGACGCCAAGCAGTGGGCGGAGCACTTCGAGAGAGGCTCGCGCGAGGTCTTTCGCCGCCGCCCAGAGATCTTGGCCGCGCTCGGCCTACGCCCCGGCATGCGCGTGGCCGACGTAGGGGCGGGTACGGGCCTGTTCACCCTCGACCTCGCCAAGGCCGTGGGCACCGATGGCGTGGTCTTTGCGGTCGACGTGCAGGCGTACTTTCTCGACCACATCGGGCAAAAAGCGAAGAAGGGCGGGCACTCGAATGTGCAGCTCGTGCGCGCGACCCAAGACTCGGTGAAGCTCGATCCTGCCAGCGTCGATCTCGTGTTGATGGTCGACGCGTATCACCACATTGAACAGCCAGCGCCGTACCTCGCCACGCTTCATGCCGCAATCGAGCCCGAGGGTCGCCTGGTGATCATCGACTACGATCGAGAAAACTCCGATCGCGCGTGGCTCAAGGATCACCTGCGTGGCTCCGCCGACGAGTTCCGTGCCGAGATCGAGAGCGCCGGGTTTGAGCTTGTCGATCGCCACGAAGACGTGCTCGAGGAGAACTTCTTCTTCGAGTTCGTGCGGCGCTGAGCTGCGCACGGCAGAACCATTCGAGCTGAGGCGACCGCTCGAGTCAGGTGTTCGTATCGATCGGAAGTGCTTCACTCTTTTCGAACGCGACGATCGAAGACCGCCTGTCAGGTGCAGGACCGAGGTCGCCGACAACGGCGCGGGCCGTGACGAGGCGCAAGAACCGCGAGTCGCTGCAAGAACGCCTTTCGGAGCGGGAGCCGTAGCCGCCTGTCCAGGCTCGCGGGATGGTGGCGAAAAAAGTCGCTCACGAATCTCGGGTACCGGACACTGGTTCTTATGCGATGGAGGACTCGACGCCGCTGACCACCGATACGACCGTTCGCTCACGCGAGGAGCTGGCGGAACTCTATCGGGAGTACCACCCGTTCATCCGGCGAGCGCTGCGGCGGCACTACGTCACGGCCGAGGAGCTCGATGATGTGACCCACGACGTGTTCGTGGTGCTGCTGCGCAAGCTCGACGAAGACAGTCACCCGCGGTCGATCAAGGCGTGGCTTTATCAAGTCACCCGGCGAGTGGCGGCCAACCACCACCGCGGCACCCGAAGGCGGGCGCGAAAGGACGAGGCCTTACGCGGGCAGTCCAATGCGAGCCCATCGCTATCCGGCGATGAGCTGTTGGCGCGGCAGCAAGCCAAGGCCACGCTGAGAACGTTCATCGAGGGACTCGACGAAGAAGCATGCGCGGTGTTCGTGATGTCCGAGGTCGAGGGCCTGCGCGGGGCGGAGATCGCCAGTCGACTCGGGATCTCGCTGCCGATGACCTACGCCCGCATTCGACATGTGCGGGCCCGTTTCGAACGTCGGGTGCTAGGACGACAGCGGACCTGGGCCGCGGTGCTCGGTGGTATCGCCAAGCCGCTGCTCGCCGCTGTGGTCATGGCGCTAGCGATGGGCAAGCGGACGAAGATCGCCGCCGCTGCCGTGGCCGTGGTGCTGGGGCTGCTGTGGTTGATCGCGGGCAGCAGCCGGGGCCCCGCGGGAGATTCGGGGCCACCCGGCTCGAGCGGAGCCCCGCCGACCCCGGGCCCGACGATCGAGCTGGCGCGACCGGTCGAGGTCGACGACGAGACGATGGACGGGGTTCGGGACGGAGCCCGCACGCGCGCACAGGGCAGCTACAGCGGGCGGGTCGTCGACCCGGACGACAGACCGATCGCCAACGCGGTCGTGTGCGGTGATCGGATCCGCGTACCAGACCACATACTCAGCGAGCCGCCCCAGTGCACGCGCACCGAGGCCGACGGCCACTTCTCGATCCGCGGAGTTCTCGACGAAGCCCACACGCTCTCCGCGTTGGCCCCCGGGTTCTCGCCCGGTCACTTCCATGGGCACCCCGGTCGACAGGTTCGTATCGTGCTGCATCCAGGCGGGACCGAGCTGTCTGGCGTGGTGCTCGATGTGTACGGAGGCCCGATCGCCGACGCATGGGTCGCGCTCGAGCATCTCGACGAGGAGACCCTGGGCGCAGCGGTGCGGACCGACGACGAAGGGCGGTTTTCGCTGTGGACGGCAGAGGGACGGGTGCCGCTGGCCGCGGGAGCCGATGGCTACGCGACGTTCTTTTCCGCCGCGCTTGCACCCTCGACGGAGGTCGTCTTGCGTCTGGGGGCGGAGTCGATCATCTCTGGAACGGCGGTGGATGCCCGGGGAGAGCCCGCACCCGACGTGCGAGTGTCGGCGTTGCTGTTGCCGGGCCCCGAGCGCTTTTCGAATCGCGGGGCGCGGACCTTTACCGACGCGGCCGGCCGCTGGGAGATCCGCGGGCTCCAGCCGCATACGTACGTTCTCGACGCCGCGGGTGCGGTCAGCTGGGGCCGCGCCCCAGAGCCCATCGATCTAGGGGTGGGCGACCAGCAGACGGGCATTGAGATCCGCATGATCGACGGCGCCGACATCGTCGGACGCATCGTGGACGAGAGCTCGGGCGAGCCGTGCAACGAAGGCTTCGTGACGACGCTCGACGAGGACTCGAGCATCACCCGCGAGGGGCGAACGAGTCAGGACGGCTGGGTGGTCGTGCCTTCGCTGTCTGGCAACGCGCGCTATCGGATCACGGTGAGCTGTCGCGGGTACGCGTCGCGAGAGTTCGACGTCGACGTCACGATGGGCCCGAGCGAGCCCTATGAGTGGGGGCTGGCCTCGGGGCGCACGCTCGCCGTGCGGATGGTCGACACCGACGGGGCGCCGCTGCCCGACTGGAGCGTTCGGATCCTAATGCCCGAGGGGCATCGGCTCTTCGATCACCAATCCACCTGGCGTACAACGAACGCCAGCGGCGTCGCCGAGTTCGTCGGACTGCCAGCGGGGACCTATGGGGTGCGAGCCGACGGCCCCGGCGGTGGCCCCCTGGGGGCCGAAGAGGTGGTCGTGCAGGACGAGCGCACCGAGTTCGAGCTCACCGCACGCGCGGGGGTTGCGGTGACGGGCCGTGTTCTCGACGGGGAGGGTCGGCCTCTTGCGGGAGCGCTCGTCACGGTGCAGGCACCCTTGCCCGAGTTCAGCGAGCTATTCGGTCCGACCAAGGCGCAGCAGCGGGAGATCTTCGGAGGCGGTCCGTTTCGTGCGACGACCGATAGCCGCGGGGAGTTCCGTCTGTCGACGGTGCCGCCCGCGGAGTACGACGTGTGGATCGTCGGCCCGACCTCGGCGGGAGCGCTGTTGGTGCCAGGGCGCGTGGACAACCCCTTCCTCGAGAAGATGGACGAGCCCGTGCAGCGGATCTCGGTCGCGAGCGAGGCGGTTCACATCGAGCTGCGGGTCGAGGCCTTGAAGGTCATCGAGGGGCAGGTCGTCGACGAGCAGGATGACCTCGTGGAGGGAGCCCGGGTGTTCGTGGTGCGCGAGCGCGACGGCACGGTGAAGAACCGACGCGGACAGCCGCGACTGACCGGCGAGGACGGGCGTTATGCGTTCGAGGGCTTGTTGCCCGGGACGTACTCCGTCGTCGCCTATCGACCGGGCGGTGGGGTGGTGCGGCAGTCCGGGGTCGAAGCCGGGCGCAGCGATGTCGACCTCGTGTTTCCGCGCCTGGGCCGGATCTCGGGACAGGTCGCGTCGTCGTCGGGCGACCCGATCTCCGGCTTTCGTCTGTTCGTACAGCGTGACGGGGAACAGCGGGAGCGCTTCATCCCGATGGGCTCGAGCGACGGAAGCTTCACCGTGTCTGGGCTGGAAGCGGGGCGCTACGCAGTGCGGGTGTTGACCTCGCAGGGACGCGCCGCCACGAAGGTGGAGCTAGGCGCAGGTGAGCACCGCACGGGCGTGAAGTTAGATCTGAAGCCGCGCACGCACCTGAGCGGTCGGCTCGTCGATGAGGACGGTGAACCACGCTCGGGGTGGCGGATCGCACTACTGCCGCCGGGCGCAGGACGGCAGGTGGAAAACGTGCGTGTTCACGGCACCACGCACGCAGACGGCACGTTCCGATTGGAGGACGTGCCCACCGAGCCGCTCGCCGTGATCGCGGGCCCCCAATCCACACCCGAGGCCTTCGCTGTGGCGCCAGAGCTGACGACGGTGGAGATCGAAAAGGGCCGCGACACCAACGTCGGCGAAATTGTGGCCCCGCTGCCGAACCTACCCGTCACGCCGAAGTGACGGTCACGGGATCTTGAGTCTGGCGACGAACCGAGCCTCGGCACAGCCCATGTGGCCCGACGCATGCTCCCAATGCGACGGGCTGGCCGTCGCGAAACCTATTTGCGCCCGGGACGGTTCGCCTGCTGGGCGCGTTCCACCCCGTGCACCACCATCAAGAACAACGGGAGGCAGGCCAAGCGAAGCGCGGCCCAGCCGATCTCGAGCTCGGAGGCCCGCGCTAGGTCGGCCAGGGAATCGGCGTTCGATGTGACGTAGAGGGCCGAGTTTCCCAAGCCGTTGGACGCGAGCCAAAGGGCCCACCACGCCAAGAAGAACGCGGGCACGGCGTGCTCCCGCCATTGGCCGGGGTCGGTCACGGCACTGCCACGCCACAGCTCGGTCATCGACTCGAGCGGGCGATAAAGATGCACCACGGGCACGAAGAACCACAGCAGTCGAGTTGCGTCGGTCTCGCGGGTATCGAGGATGCCCCGCGCGCCAAGGTTCCGCCCGGCTCGAACCACCCAGACCCCAAACGCGGCAATGAGCGCGCCGTAACAGACGAGGGTCGCGAAATATACGGGGAGCCGAGTCCCAACATCGGCCAGGTCGGCGAGACTGCGCTGACCCTGTTGCGTCAGCGCGTGCAGATGACCGAGCTGCTGCCATTCGACCCACAGGCTCGCGATGAGCAGGAGCCCGTAGACAACGGCCACGCCCGTGAGCACCTGAACGGTGCGACGTTGCCCGACGAATGTTGGCAGCGCGCGACCGAAACTGTCGTCGGAACTCGCGGGAACCACAGGCTCGCCACACTCGCCGCAGAGCTTCGCGCCAGGCCTCCACGGCTGGCCGCAGCGCCGACAAAACGAGGGCTCCGCACCGCGATACATGCCCTACCCCATCCCTCGGCTACGCATGAAGTGACGATGGGTAATGCCCGCCCGAACCGCGCGCACGAGAATGGCGATCACGATCACCTTCACAACGATGCCCTGAAACAGCGCAGAAGGATCGACGATCGTCGCGACGAGATGCAGACCGCCATAGAGGATGAGCCCCACCACGGCGGCCGCGAACGGCTGCTTGGTGCACCACCACGCCAGGCCAAAGAAGATCGCCGCCAGCGTGGCTTCAACGGCAAAGAAGATCGTGCCCATCCCGTCGGGCGCCGACATTGCCGACAAGCCACCCGCCACCAGCTGCAGGACTCCCAGGAGGACAAAGGCCCCGCGAGCTTTGCGGACCCGGTCGAGGTGAAACTCCGCTTCAACGGAATCGGCCTCCATCTCTGCTGCGCGGGGATCTTGCAGCGGTGACCCACAGCCCTCGCAGAAGCGAGAGGCATGGGGATTTTCATGGTCGCATTGTGGGCAATCAAACATCGATGGGCAGCTCGTTTGTCAACGTACGTGACACACTACCCATGGGCAATGCATCTTGTTCCCCGGCCAGCAGGCCGCGACGCGGACATCCCCATGCATCGAGTAAGGTGCTGCACCTCCATCCGCTACGCTGTGGCCAGCAACAGAGCAGACAGCATGTATTCATGAGCAACACCCATACGAAACAGGCCCTCGAGTTGGCGCGCAAAGGTCCCGACGCTGCACGCTGGCGGAAGATCCATGGGTTGGTGCGACTCCACGAAAAAACGATCGATCTCGACGCGGTCGATGACGCCCTCTCGGAGTGGCCCGATAAAGACCGCAGTGTCCTGTCGGTCGCGCGCAGCCCTGCCCTGACCCTGGTGCGGACCATCGCGCTCCACAACACCAACCGCCGGAACCTCGAGGACCTCAGCGGCGCACTGCAGCGCGACGAGGTTCAGCCCCGGCGGCTCTTCCTAAAGGGGGACGCCATGTCTGGCGAGTGGCTTGCGCGTCTGCTCTCGCTGCCAGGGGCACGGTTCTTGGAGTCGCTGACGGTCCACAAGGCACGGTTGAAACACACCGACGTGGCGCCCCTGATGCGTCACCCGGTGGTGGCGCAACTCGATCACCTCGACCTGTCTGAGAACAAGCTGGGCGATAGGGGTGTGGAGACGTTGGCCGCCGCAGCCCTCGCCAAGCTCCAGCATCTTCGTCTCGATACCATCCAGGTGGGCGACGAGGGAGCAAACGCGATCGCAAGCGCCCCCTGGCTCGCAGGCCTTCGGACGTTGGACCTCAATGGCAACCGATTGAGCGAAGAGGCTGTCGTGGCCTTGCTGACCTCACAGAAAACCTCCGCGCTCTGCACCCTGCGGCTGGGCTCGACCAAGTGCCAAGCGGCCGCGATGGATGCGTTGTGTACGAGCACGATGGGGGCACTGGAGGAGCTCTGCCTCGACGGATGGAAGCTCAAGGGCCCGCTGATCGACAGGTTGGCCGAAGCGCCGCTGCTGAGATCTCTGCGCCGACTGAGCCTCGAAGGGTGTGGGCTGAAGCCCAAGCCCTTGGCGGTGCTCATGGCATCGGCCCCCGACGGATTGCGGTCGCTGAACGTCGCGTCGAACCGCCTCACGAACGCTGGTCTGGCCGTTCTCGCGGAGACGACTGCGCTTTCATCATTGACGGATCTGAACCTACGCAAATGCCATGCGGGGGCCGAAGGCGTCCGCGCTCTGGCCACGAGCCCACACTTGTCCTCGCTTCGATTCTTGGGATTGGGTGACAACGCCATTGGAGACGAGGGGCTTGCCGCACTCGCAGAGTCCGTCACCCTGACCAGCGTGAAGGAGCTACGCCTGACGCGATGTGGAATCGGGCCAGCAGGCATCGAAGCCTGGTGCGGTTCTGCATGCCACCAGAACGTGGACGTCCTCGATCTGTCTGGGAACGGCATCGGTGACGAGGGCGCGCGTCGCATCGCCCAGACTCCACGCACGAGTGAGTTCTCCGGGTTGACGCTGTCCGGGCCGTTCGACGACGAGACATTGTGCGCGCTGGGTACCTCACCCCACCTTCGCACCTTCGACCGTGAGCACTGGCTGAAGCAGCTTCCCGAACACGCGCTTGGTGAGTTGGCGAGGACGGTGGGTGTCGACGCCAACGGGACGCGTTTCGCGTTAGCAGCGGGCATCGCCAGAGCCACAGGCTCGTCTGCAAGTTCGTGATTCATTGAGCGCGATGATCATCGATGAGATCAGCCGCAGCGGCAACGAGCTAACGCTGGTCCCCACTCGCGGCAGCCCTTGCGGCGGAGACTCGGGCGGCCCCATGTTTGCTCGATTGGCGACAGGCGACCTGCGCCTCGCTGGAATTCACTCCCGCTCGTTCGGGGGCTGCCCGAACGAGCAGGTCGTTGCCTCGACACCGTACTTCGGCGAAAGCGGAGCAGATGAAACGGCAGCGGCCTCCGAGTCGGTGTGAAAACCGGCCGAACATGCATACTATGACAGTGTAAAAGGTTACCATATTGTCCATTCAGATTTCGTCGACGCGGTCAGAAAGGAGCCCCGGCTACTACTCCTAGACGGCGTAACTCTGAACCACCAAACAGGGGGGTTCGTGTTTGACGGAATCGGGACGGGTTCACTCATGGATGTGCTCAGCTTACAAGATGGCGACGTGCCGCTGACCGTAAACGGCTACGACGTAGCCACGATCGAAGACGTGCTCGCCGCAAGAACAGCGCTTGACAGCGCGACGTTCCTGACGGTTGTTGTCCAGCGCGGCAGCAGCACGCCTACGCTCAAGTACTCCATTGAGTAGTGGGCATGAGACGCTGGTTTTTCGTACTTGTTGTCGGGGCGCTCTCCTGTCGCGCAGACGAAGCCTATCGCATCAGCGAAGAGGAAATACGAGACTATGCGGCAGCTAGCTGCGCGGCGCAGCTAGAGTGCTGCGGAGTTCCCGCGGACCCAGATTGTGAACAAGCGCTGGTGTCGATGACACTCGATGCGGAGGCCATGCTCGACACTAAGCTAACCTTCTCCAAGGAGTGCATGGACGATCTCCTCACGTATGCTGGCAACATCGGTTGCGATCGACGGGCGGAGGACTCTCCTAGATGTCGTCTTGCGGTAGGGCAAGGAGCTAACGGCGCCGAATGCAGTACGGTCGATGATGGCATCGGGTTCTTCATGACAACATGTGCCAACGGGCTCCAATGCTACGCGGGTAGGTGCGTCGATGAAGAGTTCACCGCTACGAACGACGCCGTGCTTGGTGAAAACTGCTCCGCCTTCCAATCCTGCTCCGCCGACTTCTACTGCGGATCCGATGGAAAGTGCCGCCAGCGGCCCGCTGTGGGAGAGACTTGTGCGAGGGACGAGCTATGCGTGACTGGCTCCTATTGCCACGGCTACCTGGATCGAGAAGGAACTTGTGAGGAACAACTAGAGGTCAATGATGCTTGCGATTCGCGGTACGAGGAGCCCTGCGGATTCAGCCCCGATCCTGACAATGACAATTTGAGTCGGCGACTCTCTTGTATTGACGGAGTCTGTGTCTTTCCGGGCTCTCCGTTGTGCGAGCCCACCCAATGATTGCACCGAGCGCACTGATCGTACCCGGGCTCCTACTTGCCTTTGCCGATCCCACCATAGCAGAGCCGATCTACGGCGGAGAGCCAGCCCCGGAGGCCGAGTTTGATTCTGCGGTGTTACTCCAAGGAAGCGATTGGAGTTGTTCGGCCGTCATGGTATCGCCAACGATTGGTCTGACGGCCGCCCATTGCCTCGATGACCTTGGATTCGGGGAGGGGGCCACGGCGTACTACGGGCCGTCAAGGGCCGACGGAGAGCCACATCAGGTCGCTCGCTTTGGCATACACCCGGGATACTGTCGCAATTGCGGAGAGGACAGGCGGGACTTGGCCTTCATCGAGACGACATTGCCGATGGCATCACTGGACAATCCCGCCGTACCTATTGTGGTGCAGGGCGAGTGGGATCTGCTGGTGCGGCAGGGCCAAGCGGTGACCGCGGTTGGCTACGGGGCGGGAACGGGTAGTGAGAGACCCGAACGCCATCGAATCCCGATGGAGATAGATGAGGTCTCCAAGAACGGCCGTGAAGTCACCGTGTCCTCCTCCCGCGGTGGAACTTGCGATGGCGACTCGGGTGGGCCGCTTTTCGGGCGACTCGGCAGCGGCGCGCTGCGCCTCGTGGGCGTTCACTCGCGCTCCGTCGGCGGTTGTCCGGGTGACTGGGGAATCTCGAGCACGCCATATTCCTCGCTGTGCTGGCTTCGGGACGAGACCAACCTCAATCTACTTAGCCCGGGAGACGACGACTGCGAACTCGTCGATACACGACGTGGCGGCTGCTGCACGGTGGGAGGGGCCTCGCCCCGCGGGACAGCTCTGCTGGTCCTGGTGTTGATGCTAGCTTTGCGAGGCCGCGGGTGGCCCCGTAAATGTTGACGGTGAATCTGATTGCCGAGCGGCGGCAACGTTGTCGGCCAATCTGTGGAGTTGCGCCCGAAAAACCGGACACGTTTCTCAGCGGGTTTGAAGGCGGCGAAACTACCGCGGTGAGAGCATTTTCAGCCCTTTGTGGGGTTGGTGTTCGTTGTAGTCCTCAAGCCAAGTTGGAAACAAGCGCAGAACCGTTTCTGCGTCGGGCAAGTCCGCCAAGTACACGTAGTCGCGCTTGATCGTCTTCACGAATGCCTCCGCCATGCCGTTGGACTCGGGCGAGTAGGCGGGCGTGTTCCGAGGCAACAGGCCGCAGTTTGCTGCGAAGGCCCGCGTGTCGTTTGCGGTGTAGGGCGGGCCGTTGTCGGTCAACCACTCGAGGTCCCGGTCGGTGGCCGATGCACCGAAGCGTGCCTCGACGCTGAGTGCGATCAAGTCGCGGACGTCGGCTCCGTCGAGGTGGCGATTGCCGGCGACCCAGCCGATCACCTCTCGATCGCAGCAGTCGAGGCTAAACGCGACGTGCACCTTCTCGCCGTTCCAGCACCGCACTTCGAACATGTCGCTGCACCAGCGCATGTTGCTGGCGAGTGTGATGATCTTCCCGTCGTGCAACAGGTTCGGCTTCGGGCCGTACCTCGCGAGCAATAGCTTGGCGTCGCGCATCACTCGGTAGACGGCTTGTGGTTGACGCGAGAGGCCTCTGGCTGTCGATTCAAGTGCGCCGTGACGCGACGATAGCCGCTCGTGGGACGAGCTTCGACGATCGGCCGAATGCGATCGAGCAGGGTGGCGTCGGCCGACTTTACGTAGCGCTCGCGTGTCTTGGGCGCAGCGTTGAGCGTCGTCGACAGATGCGGTCGCGAGATGCTCAGAGCCGCAGCGACGGCCGTCACTGTCCACCGCTTTCGTCGGGCGAGTTGCCGCCCGAGATCCACTTTTTTTCCCTGGCGATCGCCACGGCCTCCTCCAGGATCTCGACCTTCATCGTCTGCTTGCCGAGCATGCGCTTGAGCTCGCGGATGCGGGCCTTGGCTTTCTTCAGCTCGCTGCGGGGAACAACTTGCTCGTTTGCCTTGAGGCCCTTCTTGGTCGCGTCGTCCATAACCTTCCTCCATTGGAACAGAAGGCTCGGGGCCACGCCATATCGGCGTGCCGTTTCGGAGATCGATCCGCCTGGTTTGGCGGCGTCGTCGAGCAACGCCCGTTTCTGGTCGGCGGTGTAGCGGCGGCGTCGGCCGGCCTGCGCGGGTTCGAGTTCGTTGAGCTGGTCTGACATCGGATTCGTCCTCTCGGACGTGTCCTGTTCAAAAGGGGGCTACATCAAATCCTGTGGTCGTAGCGGTGACGCGGGCCTGCGGGCGCATGGGCTCTCTAGGCTGGATGAGGCCGGCTGGCGGTGCAAGTTCTTCAATGATCCCAGGGGGTGCGCAACTGCAACGCGCTATAGACATGAGGTCCTGGCCAACAGCAGTGCCTTTGGCCACGACAGCGGCTTGCTCGTCCGCACGACGCCCGCCTACTCGCCGGAGTCCAACGGGCTCGCAGAGGCCTTCGTCAAGACGTTCAAGCGCGACTACGTCTACCTGGCTGAGGTCCCGGACGCCGCGACCGTGCTCGAGATGCTCCCCGTTTGGTTCGCCGACTACAACGAACACCATCGCCACAAGGGCCTCAGAATGCTCTCACCGCGGCAATTTCGCCGCAGTCAAGGAACCTGATTTTCTGTCCGGTTTGACAGGGGCAACTCCACTGGGAGCCCGCCTGCATCGAGCAAGCTAAGGGGGGTGCAGTTGCACCGCCTTTTGTCCCGAATGTAGCCGTGCTTAGCAGCGCAAAACGCAGCGGATGCGCCCTATCGTGCGTGGAGAACTGTTGGCTACGTGGAATATCCGGTACTGTCTTCAATTCTGGACTCCGAGAACCCCCTCTTGCGCTCTTGGCATCCGTAACACTCGCCACAGTGTGTTTCTGCATGCCTGACGCAACTCCAAGTTTGTGCCAGCGGAACATTTAGTTGATTAGCTAACGCAACCACCTCATGTTTCGCTAGATCAAGCATGGGCGCGACGAATTCACTAGGAAGCTTATCGTGGTTAATCAAGGCCAATGTCTTGGGCATTTCAGCCAGGTATTCCCTGAGGTTGGGATAATCAGAGAGCTGCTCCTTTATGTAGGCCAAATATATCCTGGAGCGGCCTTGAAGGAGGGCAAGATAGTTCGTAACAGAGTGCAAAATGGCAACGCCCGTTGGGATTTTCGTGTATGGGAGCAAATCTCCCGGCTTAGGATCAATGGTATCGCCGCCGTCCATTCGAATAACAGGATCTGGCAAGTAGCCTGTATAGAGCTGCCGAAGGCCGCTCAGATCGGCGATCTCCAGAGGAATATTCAGCTTGTTTGCGATGATCTTCGCCGCAGCTAGCTCAGCCGTGTTTCGCGTGCCGCCCAGATTGAAGTAGATGCCGTGGAGCATATGACCTTCAGCGATTAGCTTGTGAGCCAGCGTCGATGAATCAAGCCCACCGGACAGAAGAATGATGTCTATCGACGGCTTGCTCATAGCTTCCTCCAAGTTTGGCACGTACCGGCGTAACAGTAGCAATATGGATACCACAGAGAAGTTTTGCGAGCAAGAGTCGCCCCCGCCGCTCTGCCACAGGACTCGCCGATCATGAACGGCACCCGTGCGGATGGCGATGACATGGGGTACCGATCGCGTTGCAAGTGCGTGCCCCTGTCTCAGGTCGTCACCGGCTATGGAGAAGGGATGCTGAGGCCGACAGCTACCCCCACGTGTCGCCTCGCAAGCAGCGCACGAGCGCATTCGATTGAAATCGAGGCGCATCGTGCGAGCGGCCAGTCGTCGTGTGCGTAGCAACTGCGCAATCGACGGCCGGCCGAAATACACTTCGTCGGGCGTCTGGCCGTCGACCGCAGAGTGAGGCATGACGGAGTTGTGTTGGTCGACGTAGAACTCGACGAGCGTGCGGACGGTTGCCAGCGAGTCGAGATCGTGGAGGTACAGCGATTGGTGGCGGAGAGATGGGAGATGCTGACAGGTAGTTGTCGACGATATGGTTGATGTTCTCCACACCCGAGTCCGTCATGAGCCGAACCTCGTCGCCATCGAGGAACTGCGCAGTGTGCTTGAGAACACCGGTCGTTGTTTGCCCAAAGATGGGCTCGGACGGCCGCCAGGCGAGGACCTCTCGCGAGAAGTTGTCCATGACCGCATGGAGGTAGATCTTGGCGCCGCTGACGAGGCGAATGACGGTGAGGTCGAGATGCCATCATTCGTTGGGTCGGCGAGCTCGGATGCCCACCCGCGGTTTCGCCGGATAGACCCGGACGCGGGGGCGGTGCCAGCCGCGTTCGAGCATCAACCGGCGCCAAGTGGGGCGCGATGCGAAAACTTCGTTGCGCCTCTGGGCATACACGGAGAGCGACTGAAGACTCATATGCCGGAGTTCGGGATCGAGCACGTACCGCTTGATCTGCTGCGCCTCCTTGGCTGTGAGTCGCGACGGGCGGGTCCGGGGACAGGTTGACTGATCCTCGAGCTGGCAGCGGAGACTTCGACGTCGCCATGCGTTGAGCCGACCGGGCGATAGACCGATGAGGTCGAGGATTCTCCGCCGTGGAACCGTGCGGGAAGCGATCCTGATCGCGCGGAGGAGGTTGGCCTTGTCTCTGGCCTTCGGAACGCGGCCGACGTCGAGGCGGAGTTTGAACGTGCGAACCACGACGAGCAGAACGGAGGCAAGGGCGAAGTAGAAGGTTGCCTTGGCTCGAAGCTCTGCGATCTCTGCCTCGAGTGTCACGGCCTCCCGGAGATCGTCGGTCGCGGACACTATCGGGAGAGACCCACGTCGGATCCAGGAGCGGGCGGTGGAGGATGGGATCCGAAGGCGTGGAGACAGCCGGGGGTTGCCGGTGGCTACAATGGCCTGGCGCTTGAACTCGATGGTCGTAGTGGTGGTGGGCCTGGGGGCGCATGGGAGCGGGAGGCTGAACGGGCCGTGGCGGCGGTGCAAGTTTCTCCAATGATCCCAGGGGGTGCGCAGTTGCAACGCGATCGGTACGCCATGTCATGGACGGCAGCAGGGTACCGAACCAGGCCCCGAAGTGTCAGAAGCTCGACATGGAAGAAGTCCGTTGCGAACAGACCATCCCTGCGGCAGTTGCGGTGTACAACCGTGCTATTGCCATGGGAAGAGTTTGTCGCCGAGTGGCGGCCAGTTCCAATTGCCAGCCAACAGCACAATGATGTAGAGGAGGCAGAAGATAGTGTAAAGGCTCATCGTAGCCCGCGCAGCGGTACCCGTGCGAATGATCCAGTCCGTCCTGGCAGGTTCTCCGCCTTCTTCGAGGCGAATGATTTGGTGATTTGCATAGAAGTACAGAAATAACGCCAGAAGAGAGTTGCATGCGCCAACGACCTGCCACGGGGGAATCTTGAAAGGTACGACAAGCTCATGAAACTCTTCCGCGGCGAAGATAGCCACTCCTCGTACGAGTGGAACATCGACCCATCGCTGGAGGATGTCGGAGGGAGACGTAATGCCATGGTAGACGATTAGCTTGAGTGCTAGGGCAGCGAGCGCAACGGCGGACAGCCAGGAGACGAGTCGTCCCCAACTGCTCCGCGCGAGGAGTTTGAGGCGGAGTACTAGCCCGTCATCAGACGAAGTCTTGAGGATGACCCACAACAATGGGAGCCAAACAACGGCGGTGGCCTTGACTGACAATCGGTAGAGATATGTAGTCGATTGGGCTAAAAACAGAACCAGGCCGGATGTCGCGTCGCCGAAGAATACGAACCACGGATATGAGCCACAATCATTTGAGAGACCCCGAAACTCCCGAAGGAAAACCGAGAACCGATGTTCGTTCATATCCTCAGCGGTTTCGATACCTGGCACCAATTCCGGCGGATGAATGAAGTCCGTCGCAAAACACGCTCTTGTAAAATTCCTTGGTATTCCACGGATGCACGTGAGCGGCTCCGTGAGCATGCTTGTAACTATGGCTGCTATACGAATACAGGGAAAGCTGAGGCAGTAGAAGCTGACAACTAAGATCAACGAAAATGACACTGAAATAGAACCGCAAAGTTTCGGCCAGTTAGGCTCAACTCTATGTTCGAGCGCTATCGCCACCCGGTTCGCACACCCATCCAACCACTTCCAACTGAAAACCATCCAGTCAAGGCCGCGCCGTACTGATGCGGTAGTCCGGAGGAGCGTGAGTGGTGCAAGGATCGCTCCCAAGGCAACGTGTGACCAATCTTGCAGGACGTAAACAGCCAACCACAGAGAAACCGCAACCGCAACGAGGGTCTCGATGAGCGCGAGGGCCGAGGTTTCGACTTCGAGCGCGGATTTTGGTGTTGAGTATAGCCGCACGGCGTTGACGATCATGAAGTCTACAACGGTCGATATGTCGGGTCGACAGGACGAGGCTAGGCCGGTCCCGCCCGCGTCCCGCGTCGGCCGACGTCGCCGGCTCGGCCAAGGCCTATTGGCGCAGCCCGTCGTGGGCCATTCAGGATCGTGCAGCTACGCGGCCCTTCGCGTGTAATACCGCAGGAGTCCACCTGCGCGCTCGCTACACTTGAGCACAGTGTCACCGTGCGGGCCGTTGGCGACGGCAGTTGTTTCGACCACCGATTGCCCAGGCCTTGATGAGGTCTCTCGAAATTGTAGTGCGCCTCGTACTCTCGGAGCAACCACCGCAGGTGCGACACGCTCAGCGGGATCACCTTGCCCAAACATTCTCGCCTCACGGAGCCGACAAACCGCTCGGCACATGAATTCAAGTTGGGACTCGACGGTGGAAGTCGGACCGATTGGATCCCGCGGTCCTTCAGCAACCGCCGCAGCGCGCCGTTGAAGACCGGGTCCCGGTCCATGATGAGGTGGGTCGCTCCGTCGAGGAACTCGCCGTCGAACGTCAGTCCCCGGAACCCGTTCTGGGTCCACTCTGCGTAGGCGTCCTTCACCACCCCTGCGATCCTCACTCGGCGCGTCGCCAGTTCGATCACGAACAGCACCTGGTACCGAACCAGGCCCCGAAGTATCAGCACCTCGACATGGAAGAAGTCCGTTGCGAACAGACCAGCCCAATGCGCCTTCAGGAACCCTGCCCAGGTCATGCCCCGGTTCGGTGCTGGTTCGATGCCGGCCTCTGCCAGGATCCGACGGATCGAGCTTCGGCTGATGTCGTGCCCTAGCACCTTCAGCGCGCCGAGGATGCGGCTGTAGCCCCAACCATCGTTCTCGCGGGCGAGCCGGATCACGAGGTCACGCAGGTCCTCACCGACGGGAGGCCGGCCGGGAGAAGTCCGAGTGGCGGAGCCATTGTACTTGCGGGCCACGACCTCGCGGTGCCATCGCAGGAGCGTCTCCGGCGTCACGATCGGCCCCAACCCCCGGAGCGAGGCTCGGCCGAGCGGCTGGGCGACTCGAGCAAGCTTGCGGCGCTGTGGGTCGGAGAGAGGGATGCGATGACCGTCGAGGTGGACGCGCAAGACCTCGTTCTCGGCCCGGAGGTGTCTTCCTTGCGCCGGTCGATGAACGCGGCGAGGGTGACGAGGAGGAGGCGTAGGGCATCCACGGACGCCTTGAGGGTGACGGATCGGAGCCATGAACGCCAGTGCTGGGTTCTTGTCCGCCGAGCGTCGATCGATACGTATGGGGGTGTAGAGTGTCGATCCTGAATGGCCCACGACGGGGAAGGCGACGTGATCGCATTCCCGCGCGTCGGGGGCTCCACCATCGTTACGCCCGACCGCGGAGGAAGGCCGCGTAAACCCTCGAACAGAGTATTGGCAACGCACAACTCCTCGCGACTCGGCCACTTAGTTGAAGCCCTCAGGATTCACCCCGTACTCGCGCGACCATCTCGTCGAACTCCTGGGCGATACGATCGGCGGTGATCCCTTCCTTGTCTCGGAGAGGCTGAACAACCTCATCGAGTCGGGTATCTGCGTCCTTGAACGCATCGCGACACGCATCGACCTCCACGAGCATCTTCTCTCGCCCCTCCTCCGTCATGAACTCTTCCGCACGTTCTCGGAAGAAGTTGTGCGCCAACCAGTTTCGCTTGGAGAGGGCGTCGGTAAGCAACGATTCAAAATCGGGCGGAACCGTCGTCAGACCGCGCAGGTCTCTCATCATCCGCCCCATCGTGCTTTTGAAGTGGAAGTCCGAGAACGCGTCATACCTTGCTTCCCAGTCTGCCTGAGAACTCGCCTGACCGCGCTGATTCGGGATCAAGTCCACCGCTATCATGGCGTTGACAAGACCGTGCTCTAGCACCTGCGCGCAATAAATCGCTAGGCCAAACCGCGCGTAAACCTCCTTGATGTGCTCACCTTCGTCGATCATCGCCATATCTACCCGCGCTTTTTGACTTCCTCGATGAGGTTCGCTGCCTGCGTCACGAGAAGGGGCGCGGCGTAGACGTATTCGAGCACGGCGCGGCAGAGCGCCTCTAAGGAGGGCAGGTCCTCCACCGTCAGACTACCCGCGCTAACGTGCGCTCCGACGTTCCCAAGCTGACGAAGGCTTTGCGCCGCCTCTGCCAGCTTCGCTGGAATCTCGCCGTTCTTCGCCAGATCCTGCAAGCCGGCGTGGAGAGTCTTGCCGTTTGCTCCTCGATCAACGCATACGGCTTCAAGGACCCGTCGGGTCAGAAGCGCGTATGCATTCGGGGAAGCGGTTCGCACCGCCTCCGCCTCAAGGAGTTCCTTCTCCACGGCTTTCGGTAGGCCCAAAGTGAGCGGCCTCTTTGAGGGGTGGAGCGTCCGCCAGTTAAACTCGTCGGGGGTGTCGATCTGCTCGTTCCAATGAGACGACTCAAGGGTGACCCTCTCGCAGTTCACGCAAGCCAGGAGCCGGTAAACGGTGCCCGCTTCAACGGTGAACTTCGTCGCTCCTCCAACTTCGATCTCTTTGACATCTTCTTCCGTTCCGATGATGCGCATATGTCCTACGTTGCCGCAGTGCGGGCAGCTTCGGCCCTCTGAGAGTTTCTCTTCGCTTGTCATGTCGGTCTTCGATTTGTTCTCGAGGTAGAGTTCTTCAACTAGCGCCACCGCCGGGATTAGCTCGGCGTTGAGTTGAAACGCATCGCCCACGTGATCGCCGATGTTCGTGTCGATCTTGTCAACCTCAGCATCAACCTCTGAGCTACTGAGTCGTTTGGCAGCCCAAAGGAACTTCGTGGCCAAGTTTCGGAAGCCGAGAGTCACGGCGTGCTGCTCGATAGGATCAGAATCCGGCGCACAGAACCGGTAGCGCTTGATCTCGTCCGCGAGGTTGTAAGCCTGGCGTAGGTTCCTGTCTGTCGTGTTCGAGGGCTTCGACATGTTTTCCTCGCGTCTTCATGACGCGCTCCGGCGCAGTTTCCCAACACGATATCGCAGCCGAAACGCCTGTATAGGGTCAAAATCAGTGGGAATCACCGCGCTGGCCGAGAGCGTGGGTTCCGCACAATGTGCAAGAACTCTCGGACGCGCTCGTTCGAGGGAGGTGACACCTGTGGCTCCTCTTTATCGCAAACGCTCTCCCAGCGCTGATCTGGCGTCGACCTTGCTGACGCTACCATGAGCCTCGAGATGCCGCTCCACCTCCCGCTGGCCCTCGCCGCGATCGTCGCGCTCTTCAAGGACCGAGCCAACCTCGTCGCCGAGAACCTGGCCCTCCGCCAGCAACTCTCCTCCCTTGCTCATCTCGGCAAGCGACCCAAGCTCCGCCCTCTCGACCGCTTCTTTTGGGCGATGCTCTCCTCATACTGGCCGCGCTGGCGCCAGCTATTGGTCATCGTCCAGCCAAGCACGGTCATCGCCTGGCACCGCAAGGGATTCAGGCTCCTGTGGCGCTGGAAGAGCGGAGAACAACGGCGCCCTGGCCGGCCCAGGATCCCCCACCAGAACTCCGACGGCTCATCGCCCAGATGGCCCGTGTTGGCTACTTGGCCCATCCGCTAGTGATCTCAGAAAGTTACACGACGATTTGGAAGGGGCCGTGCCGGGCCGTTGTGTGGGCACGAAGACTCACCCCACTGGGCGAAGCCGAAACCAGCTTTCCTCAACTAGAATAAGTGGGCCTCTTAAGGACAGCCACTTGGCACTAAGGTGCCAAAGAGTCGCAAGTTTGTGCCTATACCGCTCATCGTGATCACTTTCGTGTTGAACGAGGACCGTGCCATCTGGCAACACTCGCCGATTCCAGCCGATGCCAGTTCGCGGAGTGTCGGCGGATGCCGATACCATGGCCGTTCGGCTTTCCGGGGAC
>WURV02204280.1:0-26654 GCA_011762755.2 Epimenia babai
GATAGTTGTCTAATAGGAAGATTTCATTTAACTAGTGTACCTCAATTGCTCGTTTGTCGATGTGCTCAAAGATCACGGGTGACTCAAAGAGTTGAGACTTCTTTGTTTGAGATGGAACGACGGGAGGTCTCATCGAGTGATCGTACAGAGTTGTGTTGTCCACTTCTCTATCCTAATATCATTCACCAATATTTGTTATGATAACATACGTAAGGAGTGTTATGATACTGTAGATTAGGAGAGCAGACATGATGTTGAGATGCTAAACTCGCACTCAAAAAGTACGAGGGGAGGCACTGAGTCGTGGAGTAGGAACACCGAACTCATAACCGCAAGGTCGCGGGTTCGAAAACTCCCACCAGTCGACTTTTCTCCGATGATCCTCAGCAAGTCGTTTATCCCCGACGCTGGAGTAAACCAGTCTCCGAAATGGGTAGATGATCGATATTATCCTTGGCGGGTGATAGAGAGTGTTGAAGGTATTGCATATGCGCTGAATTGCTGCCAAAATTATTTCATGTAAACCGCATCTGAGAGCTTTTATTGGCTGATACTTGCGGTCTATAAATGTTGTATTTTACCCTTACATTTACGTAGTAAGACTAAGTCGGTAAGAATCGCTTTAGTTATGATATTCATCACGTCATTTTTAAGGTACCTGTCTCTGAAATGCCTAGCCATTTTGTAATATCATTTATAGGTCTGAGATATATCTATAGTGAGTAGCTGCCTCTCAGAGCATTTATAAATTGTATTTTTAGATTTACCATGACTTAGGTTTGAAATCCATAGATGCGCTTATAGTGTGGTTATTGTATAGTTACTGTTCTAAAAAATCCTTTAAAAGACTGGGAATAAGCTTGCTACCTTTTCTGCTAGTAAGACCATTAGCTCGTGTCCCTGTTTTTCTATCATCTTTGATTGTCGCGTTTTCTCTTCCATCGCTATTCTCTCCATGACTGCCTTAACGCGGTCATCACGTTCTCGATGGAAGTGCTCTTCTAGTCGGTCGCGTTCCTGCGTCACAAAATCATGTCTAATAAATCACCATTATTTGCCAGCAATATCCGTGAGACAGATATTTAACAGACATAGGCCTAATGATCCTACAAAACTGCAAACTGCTCAATATTATCAATAAAGTGAAAAAAGTTGTTGAAGGCGGTTAAAATAGCCGAGAAGTGAATGACTTACGCTATGTAAGACTGGTTAACGCAACCTACCTGAATGAGTTGTTTTGAGTTATTGTGGTCGACGTGGGCCAAAAGATCAGTGGCAGCCTGCTCCCTCTCCATGGCTATTCCTGAGTCGACCATCTTCATCTCTTGCTCGCGCTCCTCTGACAGAAATCTCTGCAGCCGGTTCTCCTCTTCTTTGTGCCGCTGCTCCAGTACATTTTGGGCTTCGAACACGCCCGCCTTCTCGAAATCCTAGCAATTACACGATAGCAATGTGCAGAATACCAATCACAGAGATGACTGTAATGAATCCCGTTGCTAAGAGAGACGCAAGGTAGGGTCGATGGATAAAATGAAATAAAAATGCAACACGAAAAAATATAAGAACCACTAGAAACTGTGTTTCGATGCATTTATGTTGAGTGAAGAAGATAATGTACCCCATGAGGACGTCTCGAGGCTGCTTAATAATGAAAAGGCTCACTATAAATTAGTACTCGGTGATCTCAATGCAAAGGTCGGCAAAGGCACGAGGAGTGGCGAAGACTCAATAGGAGAATTCGGACTTTGGGAGAGGAATGACAGAGGTAGTCGCCCGATAGAATTTGCAGGACAAATGAATGTAAAATAGCCAACGCATTCTTCCAAATGAAAGATAACTATAAATGGGCATGAAGAAGCCCAGACTGGACATATAAAATGAAATAAATTGATTACCTCTTATGTGAGAGAAAACAAATCTTGAGTGATGTTGCAGTAATAAATAAATTAAACATTGGAAGTGAACACAGATTGGTAAGATGTAAATCTAAATTAAATTTGTAAAGGAAAGGAAGAAACTTTTGTAAAAAGGAAGTATAAACATAACGAAGGTGAAAAAATGTAGTTACTTATTCGAGACTGAATTGTGCAATCATTTTGAAAGACTGGATATTGAGCAGCCAACAGATGAAATTTACGAAATATTTAGTTATATTATTATTACAACAGCAAAAAAGTATTGCTGGGTATAAGAAACATGGGTCTGAAAATAAACTATCTTCTGACATGAACAATCTGCTCAAAAACGGAGAAACCTGTATCAAAATATAAAAAATATGGATACAGTAAATAGAATCGAATATACTGAACTTTGGAAAAATATTAGAAAGAAAATTCAAGAAGATATAAGGAAATATAACACAAACTGTATCAAGAAAACAATATCAAATAATAAAAGCCTTAAGAAACTAAGAGGCAAGCTTATTGTTGGCAAAAATCAAATTATTCAGGTAAAAGAGAAAAACAGGATGATAATTACTGATAGAAATAAGATAATTAAACGTGTGGAAGAAATCAACCAGAATTTGTATGATAGTAAAGTGATCATGCCAGATGTAGTTTCAGAAGATGAAGGATATGAGAATATCATGGACATAGGGATTGATGAGGTGAAACATGCACTCAAATTAATGAACAAGAGGCTTCTAGGCGCTCACCTGAAAAAGAGAGAAAAGGACAGGACAAGAGGCCATCTTAATATTAGGAGATGATGAAGAGACTGCTCGACATCAAAAACAAGAAGCCAAACAGACCTGATAATACCCATTACGATACTGAAACAAGACAAGAGGCAAAAGATACCCGACAATACCCATTACAACACTAAAACAAAACAAGAGGCCAATGAGACCCGACAACACCCATAACAATACTGAAACAAGACAAGAGGCCAAAGAGACCCGACAATACCCATTACGACACTAAAACAAAACAAGAGGCCAATGAGACCCGACAGTGCCCATTACGATACTGAAACAAGGCAAGAGGCCAAAGAGACCCGACAACACCCATTATGACACTAAAACAAAACAAGAGGCCAATGAGTCCTGACAACACCCATAACAATACTGAAACAAGACAAGAGGCCAAAGAGACCTGACAATACCATTACGATACTGAAACAGGACATGAGGCCAAAGAGACCTGAGTGGTATATGTCACATGACAACGCGTTTCCAGTCAAAATAAAATATAAAATGGCAGCAAGCAAGTTGGATGTCTCTTTGGATAAAGCAAAAACTTAAACATTTCTCAGTCTTTATAGAGACAACCCATTATTGTGAGATACAAAGCACCCACATAACATGAAAAACTATGAGAACGGTGCTGCTGCAACAAATCGCGGCACATTTTTCGCATAGTGTAAACAGACATGCGATTTGCATACGATGGACCGATATAATATCGCATCGATATATATCGCATAGTGTAAACGCACTATTACGAGCAGTTAATAACTTAACTATAACCTATTGCTCTTGCCGAAATCAGATCTCATAATATCGGATAGTACTTGATACGCTTGGGACTGGGCCGGAATTAACACGTTAGACTTTCTCTTGTGTTCTTCTGATGTTAAAAATTCATTTGCCAAAATGTAATATGTAGCAATATGTAGGGATGAACCGTTGGTCTGCTCCATAATCAGCTCTTGTAAGCAAACTTACACGGTACTTATAACCATGTCAGTGAATGTGTTTTCGCCTTATTCATTATGAGAAAAACATTGTGTAAACCATCGTGTCTGGAGAGACAGCCGATCTACGTCAATTATACCATTATGTGATACATTTCGCTAAATCTGTGATGTGTTAGATTTTGTACAGCGACATGATGAGATATTGGATAAGTCGTGCCACAAGAAGTTGCCAGGATTAGTCGAAACATAAATCGGAAGATAACTTGACTTCAACGTAACGTGGATAACGTGGCCATTGTTGTAATACATGTCATGATATGAAACTGAATGCCACGTCTGTATTAAGCTTCATTTAATATATCATTCTCTTTAAGTATTATGGATACGATAATGATCAAATCACCCTATTTAAATATGCGAGACGTGTGTTAATCACATCACCGTCTGTTGAATGGAATTAGTGCAGGATATGTATGAGGCGACGACCATTCGTCCCATTACCCCCTTCTCATCATACTTTCACAAACATCCCAGACTTGCATGGCCTTCTACAATTAGTATACATCACCCAGTATTCAATAGTGCTTGTCATTTTTATAGTCTTTATTATATCAATACTAAAAATGCTATGATGTGGCATAAAAACTAAATATATGTGCTAACAAAAGAAGGGCGTCTTGTCCACGCGTGAGCGTTAGCTGTATTTATAGGTCCGATACGTTATATATGGTTGAATGAACAATATAAATACCTTGTAACTTTGTAGGACAGGTTTGTTGCGTTTCCCGCTCGGTCGATGGAGCGAGTCTGAGACCCACATTGGCTGGCTCTGCATGCGTACCTTGGTGGTTGGCTGAGAGCGCTGTACACGTGAGGATCCAGGACTATGGCTGGGAGATGAATCCGTATTCAACCCGACTGATGGCTGTCCTTGATGGCGCACTTTGCCGTCAATCTTTAGGGTAACAACTAATTCTACATAAGCATGTTAATTTAAGTCACAAGTATCTGTCATGTGATATTGATAGGTATATTCATAACTTAAGTGATCTAATATGGTACTGTGGTTGATGTAACAATGCGCGTTCAGGATACTGTGAACTAGGTTCATAATGACTGTGACAGTTGAAGATGCAATAATTACTTTAAGAGAAGAAACTTGATCTACCATTTAGCTCATAAGTGTTTGTGTTTTATAGATATTATATCTGCAATTTAATGCATTTCACATAAAACTTTGAAGAAACGGGGTGTATAATCTTATTTCCAATAGAACCTTCGCTAACCAACATTTCATATGTTTCCAGGGATGTTAATATGTGGTACATAGAGATGACATATTTTCTACGAGCTAAAACAATTATCTAGAAGGATGTTCAGAGTCTAGACTATTATTATTAAATATTGTATGTAGTTTTTTTTACAAAATAACAAATAGTGACAATCACCACCCAACGTTTATGGTGTCCAATGAATCCTTACGGTTTACAACGAAACAAGAGTACTAAATACCACGATGTGTTAGACATTGACGCTCACCTGAATTATATACTGGCGACTGTTGGGAGAAGAGTGATCTATATTTGGCATAGGTTCACCATGTTCCACTTGCCCCATAGATTTGCCCACGTGTTGCTTACAATACACCTCCCTGTCGGTGCTCCCATTCGCGTCGTTTCTGAAGAAAGTGTGTGCGGACAGCGGAATGCCGCATATGCGACACCGGAAGCACTGCGTGTGAAACAAGACGCCAACATTAACGGCTGTATCGGGGTCGGTGAATCGGTTACAGCGAAAACACGGATTGACGGGGTCCGGTGTAGCAGCTCTGTCGAATTTATATTCGTACATTGTCGCCTTCTCGTACGTGAACGAGTAGTGATAAGGTTTTTCGCCCGAATCCACCTCGTCATTGGGCACCTGCACCTGCAGTTCCGTATGGTCGTCTCTCGACATTCCTTAGTGCCGCCGACGTTTTAGTATTTCATGTCTCAACATACTTCCTAGACACTTCGTCGGTCTCTCCGGTATCTGTGATTGCAGGAAATGTACATACACAGCCGTGTAAATTGAATTTAGTATAATTCTAGTGTTGTTTTTATGCTTGAATTTACATGATGGTTGAGATGCAGATGCAATTGTCGTGACAGTATAGTATTCAGTAAAGAAATATCAATATTTTCAAGTTTAGCAGTGAACCACCATATGAGCGTACATATGGTGGTAAATTGAGCCCACGGCTTGATGTTTACTATTTTATTAAAGATATCACCTTCTCCACCACTACAGCCACTACCAAAAATAATTTATAGAGGTCGGAACATAACTGTACGAGGGAAGCCTGAAAATTTTATAGCCCGTCCATGATGCCTTTTCCGAATGAGATTGTTTGGTGGTTATTTTTCAACATAGTTACCCCTCATGCTCTACATACATATTGCAACAATGTTGCAGCGCTTGAATAGCCATGTATACACTATATTAGTGCGAGTGTACTGTGGGGCTAAGCCTTTCATAGCCAGATACTTGATAACACTATGATGCCAAATTCTGTCAATTTTGGTCTTAACCTGCTGTAATGATGTTAGACTGCACAAATGATTAATAAATGCCAGAACACTTGGAAACAGCTGCGCAATTAATTACCACAATGACTCGCCTTGCTATATAAAAATTTCCATTTGTCTACCTCTTGTCGTTCTTGGTGAGCCTATGTATGAACGATTCAGCCTACCCCCATACACAATGAGTAGCATGGAGCAATTTGCGTGACATGTTGACATCCAGAAGCAGGAAAAATTTTAATATTTGGCACATTTCAAACCACTGCTGCCTAGGAAAGTCAGGTTTCGATAAGTCCAGTGTGCGATACGGAGTTATGACGTGAAGAGAGTTGCAATAAAGACGTTTTTACATTTTGACTCGCCACAGTATCAACAAAATATTATTAGTGAATAAATAGCTTACCCTTGCGCAATATTTTAGATTAGGCATACATTATTCTGCACAGGAAATTTTGAAGCCAACCAGTTTGAGACAAACCGCAAACATGAGTGGGTTTTATTCATGAAAACTGCGATTCTGATGCTTTTCCCTTTACACTCCCGTCCGAAGGGACGCAAGGAAGGGTGCTGCCGCATGTACTATGCCCACAATTGTGACAGCGCAGGAAGTTCACATGATAGTGAAAGAGTATGGTGCTTTGCTAGATAGTAGGATAGTATTAGTTTTGTTGCTATTAAGTTTTAACAGGTTCGCTTGGTACCATCTGTAAATTGCAGGTTTTATTCATTTGTTTATTTTACGACATCATTAATGGTGGGGCCATATGTTTCAGTAAAACAATCGTCCGCAAATAGGTAAAGAGAATACAGCTTCCACGTCATTAATGTAAGCCAGAAAGAGGAGGGGACATAGGACAGACCCTTGGGAAACACCTGCTGTGATTGGAAGCAAGATAGATGTGGAGTTTCACTGACTGTACTCGGTTGGATAGAGATTATTGCATTTAAGGGATGAAGGACAGTATAAAATGGTTGGAAAGTGTGTGCAGTGGAAGATTGTGATCCACCGAGTCAAAAGCCTTTTTTATATCTAATGTTGTTGAACCTTGCCACAAGGGTAGTGGTCAGAGATCATCGTAGTGCTTTGGCAGTGATCGAATGTTAAGGTGGGCTACATTAAGGGACTTTGATGATGGTACTATTTGTTCGTGTAGTGTTGGGTAGGGAAGAAAAAATTTATCAGTGTGGTTGGCCCAGTTGTCTACTGTCCGAGAAAAATCCCAACTGCACACACTATTGTAGTTATTAAATGTCGAAATCTTTGGAAATCATATTTATGCAGCTGATGATATCCTAGAGCTCCAAAAAACAAAGCAAAAAATTTTACATGCAGAATTTTAGGGGGTGATCTAGCGATAAGAATCAGACAGTACACCCTAAGTTAACAATATTCTTGAATTTGATCGAAATCCTAATTTGTTATAAATTTCAACGACAAAATATACTATACATGACAACTAAATCAATATAAAGTTACATACCTTTTTAGTGGATTTACGACGTGTCTGGCATCTGTTAAATTATGATCCTTGTTGGTATACTACACTATTATTATGCTCGTATATTGAAATAACGTGTAATATGCAGGTTTAAATTCACTGTAATGCACGTGTCTACAATATAGTCTTGTGAATGCGATGTACAATGATAATTACAACTACTACAGTACTATACTTAAATAGTGTTCATGAATACTGATCGATCCGAAATTCGTAAACAGTCCACTTTTTTAGAACGCAATGGTGAAAATAAAAACTATGTCAGCGACGCGATACGATAAATTATACGTGGTCTTGTTGTTAAACAGTCCACTGCATGACTTGCGAAAGCAGTGGTACAGGATTAGTGTATGTAGGTCAAGGTGTGAATAAAGCTCACACCTGAATGCCCAGTCATTCAATGATTGAGTCCGTGACCTCAATACAGCTATCAAAAGCGTCGCGCAAGGGATGTAACCGCGTTGTGGTTTACTATCTTGCGAGTTAACCTATCAATTTTTCAATACATATTCGCTAATAAGGAATAATTATGTCTAATTATGATAATTGGACTGTCGTTAAACTGAAACAAGAACTATCACGTCGCTGTGCTGTAACTACTTCTTGGTTCGAACATTTGCAACATCAGAGAGACTATTTTCAAGGTTGGGAGCGTATTTTTTTATTTATTTATAGGCTGATTACCGAGGTAATCGTTGTGTAAGCCATTTTATTTCATGGCCCTTTACAAAGTAAGCCTATGTGGTTGACACGACAATTTGATTAGCCTAACTTATATACGTTATGCTAAGTAACGCATCGATCACAAGGTCAATGGTTATTCGCAATGAGATCACGACATCGCGGGGGGGGGGGTGAGCGACATAGAGATCATATATAGAGCATCTGAAGCACAGTAAATGTCATAGGGAAAAAGCCCTAAAAGCGCCACACTACAAGGGCTACCCAGACCCCTGTGGGCAATGGGGTTTCAGGCTTTCAGCCCGAAAAACGCCACAGTTAGAATGGTTAGAGCGGGGTTTGAACCAGGGACCCCCGGATTCAAACTCAAACGCTCTAACCACTACCCAATCTACCCCTCGGAAGCGTATCCTGAGAACAGGGATTTTGGAACAGCATCTATAGACATGCCTCATGATATCACACTCCCTCAATGCGGCTGCAAGCAACTACTGAACCAACACCGTGTAGAAATACCACCAATCACTCGCAGTCAAATCACTGGTGATTATAACGCATGAATTCAAATAAGAATAGATCCCTCGCAATAGAAAACCAGTCACATATCAGAACAATATGAGCAAATTGAGTGGTAACACCTTTATGGCTCACTGCGGAGATATAGATCACAAGCTTTCGAATGTTAGAACATTCTTCATCAGGTGAATGATGGAACACAGTTGTTCCTCATGAACAATGTTCTAACATTCGAAAGCTTGTGATCTATATCTCCACAGTGAGCCATGAAGGTATTACCACTTAATTTGCTTATATTTTAACTGACTCAAACGGCTACCACAATGAGTTCACATCAGAACAAGTATGCCTCCTAATTTCAATTCAAGGGACGCAACTGCGTATTACTCGGCGCTCCCTATTGCAGAATGCAGATCAAGTTGTATAATTTGGTAAGTAGTTACCTTTGCCAAAACATAGTCAATGAGAAAGGAAGATATTCTTAAGGGCGTATTTCGCGAGGTGGTTAGAGTGTTTGACCTTGGTTCAATTGCGGCTCTAATCAGTCTACTACCACTGTAAATAACCAATGATTATCATAGTGGAGCGTGTGACATATGTGGCCCGTGTGTAGATGTTAAGAACCAGCGGCGTGAATGGAAGGTCACTAGGTGGGTTTTTCAGTGTTTCCATAACCCTTACAAGTGTCGCTACTCAATTTGTCGTGTTAACCACATTTGTAGGTTAGCTTTGTAAAGGGCCAAGCATATCATAGACACCGATGATCTTACGTACATGCGTACATAGGCCCATACGTACATAGCTTTCTTTCCGGTTCGTCTTCGCTAATCTTTCGTATTGAACCGTGTTAGGACACATTGCAGCACGCATGTAAATCCACCCATGCAACTTGGAATCGGTCTATGTAGCGTTTGCATATACCCAAAATGCTACAATCTCGACGCAGTCAAGGAGATGAGTGAAAATTTCCTTGTTTATCCTAAACAAGAAAAACCTATGGATGTAGGGCTGTGCCATTAAAGTTGAAGAAAAAGTTGTTATGGAGGTGCAGAAATATCAGTGTTTGTACAATTGCGGCACTCGATCAAATGAAGATGGTGAAAAAAGACAACATATGGAAAGATATCCCCAGAAAGTGCTATTCTGACAACAAAACAGAGTATTTCTATACAAGCGTACGCTGAAAAGTTAATAGGCTCACCAAGAACGACCCAAGCTAGAGGGATTAAACTTTTTTATAGCAAGGCTAGTCATTGTGGTGATTAAGTGCACAGTTGTTTCTAATGTACTCACATTTATTAATCATTTTGTGCAGTCTTATTTTGTACGTACTGCAACTTAAGACCAAAATGGACACAATTTGGCACCGTGGTGTTATCAAGTATGTGGTTATGAAAGCCTTAGCCCCAAACGATATCCATGCTGATATGGTGGATACATTAAGGGATAATGACCCTGCATATCCACATTTGGCTGGTAAACGATATCAAACCAAAGATGACGTCATAAATGCCGTCCGGCAGTCTTTTTCAATATGTGAGCTTCTAAACCACGGATATCCAAGCGCTGTACATAACATCGTTGGACGTGTAGAGCGTAAGGGGGGGGGGGACTATGTTGAAAAATAATCACCAAACAATCTCATTCGGCAACGCCATCATGGTCGGCCTATGAACTTTTCACCTCCCCTCGTAGTTTTACAGGTGTATATGAATACGATATTTGTCACTTATTTATTTCGGATGATGGAATTTTTGTTTTTTTTTTGTTATTTAATCTAAATACTTAATACTTTATCTTTAAAATAATTTCACGAAGGCAATTTTACCTGAGGTTTTACTGTATAAATATTTATCTATAGTAACTCTATTTAAAAGTTGTATCTCTATATTGAGATATATTACATTCTTATATTGATAACGTAACTTTCAGGTAGTAAAACGCCACTGAGAGACGCTGATAACAGCGCTATATAAATTGTATTTTATATTACATTGCATCACACCATCTCAGCTGAGAATGCTGACTTCATCGCATTTCGTTATTTGACACCTTTTTGAAAACATCCTGCTATCAAGTCTGTATCATATCATCCGAAGACAGTCAGAGTTTTTGCGCTTACGCATCTACAGGCGACTTGAAAAATGCAAATTTCTTCCGTCAGTTTATTCCGTACGCGCACCACCTTCAGTAAATCGATTATTGTTCAGGTCGTGGTCCCAATCATTAGAAAAACGATTATAATTATTGTAGGGCTCGGTATGAGTTTATCATAGTGTTTTTGACGCAGAAAGTGTTACCCGATATTCGTGAGTTAGAGACAATGTTCACATGTTAGCAACACGTACTTCAAGCATTATTCATCCATTCCTAAACGGAAAACACGTGGCCTTATTGAACCAGACATGTCCCTGTTAAGCACTGATTTATACCTAGTTGATAACGAAATATGCAATGGAAAAAGTGGTGTAGATGACGAAAATCATGTCCGTAAATGATCTTCAAGGATGCATCGTGTTGGCTTGGGCGAGATGAGATCAACTCGTTAAAGTTGACGTTGCTAAATGGTGGTGTGAGCAAATTCAAAAATGTATCCTGCAGGTGGTGGCCATATAGCACATCGTATGTGCTATCTAATACATGTGCATCTATACACTTTGTTGTTGACATTAATAAACGAGTTATTAATGTTCTCTTGTGTTACCTTTTTATGAGGAAACGTCTATGGCGTACCGCATTATCTTGGTATAACATAGGTTCAATGCACGCAGGTGCTGGTTATGAGATTCTTTTTGTGACGGTGTATCCATTTTAATCTTCTGTATTAACCGATATAGGAATGCGTGAAAGTTCTCACGAATATCTGACATTTGCAATATAAAATATGCACATTCGGTCTATGAAGGATATGGTAGCAAGCAATATTATTGTTATGTACATGACATTGGCTACAGTAAATAATACTGCCAATTTGACTCGTAAACAGGGGGAAGTGGTTGTCTTTAAGTGACATATGGTAAATAGCTATGACCAAATGAAATCACAAATTTAGTCTTTTACATTTTACCAATTGTCTGGTCTAGTCTTGAGAACGTCTGGTCTTAACATAATAGTGTGCTGTACTATACGTGAGATTTAATGTATTTAGATACGGTAATGTCCGTATCTGGATAGTTTACTAATCATTTCGTTTCCGTTAAAGGCCTTATATGAAAAAGTAATACTGATTTAAACCGACATTCCAGCATAAATCGTCGAGAATCGTGTGGCCTACTTATTGAATGTTTTCAACTATTCATGCAGGATGGGTTAGGTAATGCATAAAGCTACAAACGAGACATTGCACGATCGCCTCGGTAGATAAAGTCATCTGAGAGATGTGGAGATTAACGGAATAATTTCGGTGGTGCGAGTCGAGGAATTTCACCGAACCAATGGCGCGCTGCTTCCACAGCATGTTTAGCAGTAAGTTCCTCTACATCATACATTGTACAGGGATTATCTTGGGCAGGTATGATGCGTTGTATGCATAACGTGCACGATTTTGTGCGAGTTCTGGGTGTAAAATGGAGCGGTGTCTTTATATGTTGCCATATGTACGCGGTATGTACTTCCGTGTTAAGTATTGAAGCAAATTGTCAATATAACAAGAAAATTATCATTTCTAGTATTAGATATATATGTTTTGATACAATGCAAGAGTACAACCAAGTAGTTAATTTTCTTCACATTTGTCAGCGACATAATTCACAACGCCATTTGTTCGATTTGAGTATCCATCCGGTTGTAGAAATTCATTTTCTTTACCGATTTTCGCTACGATCCTCCTTTCGATTATTTAAATTTTTATCTAACAGTCGTGTGCCCTACATCGTATGATCCACTCTATTATTATACCTGACACCGTTCGTTAACCGTCTTCCATATACTGGACTAACCCCGTATTAACCCAGCCCTGCCGAGCTCTGATATCGCCTGTCCATCGTAATTGCGCGCTTTACCGGATTTCCGAAATTACAATTACCCAATTCCTAACGTCATGTTATCTGTCCGTATCTCGCGAATCATGCTATCGGTTCCGCAATCGCCTGATTCCTTGTATACGTATACATCTGTAATGGTAATATAAAATTTAGGTATATGTATTTGATATATATAATATGTAATTTTTAAGTAAATATCATTCCTGTTCAATTATTAACGTATGGAAATATAGTAATCTATATGCATTGTGGGGATGCGAGATTTGGACATTTCGTAATGCCGCATTAGTACTAATGACCGAATGTGGAAGCGTCGGTTATTCTGTCGATTTGAGATCATCTGTCACTACCCGAATTTACGCGAGTTGCATAAACGTAGCTAACCCCTCACAGCTAGCTGAATTTCGCATATAGAGTACTGCTAATTCGACAAGCATGCCGAAAGCAAATGAGGTGATTTAACATAGTGGACATGACTCAAGGGTCGTTCGAACTTGGGTTCCTAACGACCAAATTAAAACAGTTGCATCGAGATAAATGTAAATCAGATAGATTATATTACGACAACGAAGGGTAGGTCAGAACACATCAAACGACAAAAAGACACACCATTCGCACTATGAAGTTTAAAATGACGTGGTAAATACAAGCTAAATAGTAAGAAGGCTAAATTATCTTATGGAAACTATATAAAAGCAGCGGTAACGAATGTGCGGCAAAACAGATATTGGTAAAATACAAAAATATAATTTTAGTTTGTGTTAAGTGATATTTGTAAATCTGTCTTATTAATTATCAGGTTGTGTGGACTAGTGATATAATTATATAATAGGCTGAACGAATCACAACGATACATTAAATTCATTCACCGATGTAACGATAAATTGGATAAGTGATTAATAAGTTAACGATGTAAAGATACATTAGATGAGCATATTTTTAGCGCTGTAACCGGCGCCATTTGTGAAATGGCGCCCCTCATGCGAGATGTTCGGGTGTTCGAATCCGTTCGAGCCAAGGATTATTTCTCGCGCCTTCCCCGACAGAAAATGAGCAAATTTTTTCCTACATGAAAATTGAGAAAGACCTGTCGTGTACTGGGTTGTTGTAAACTTTCTTAATGGTATAAGGGGGGCAATATTATTGATGTAACGATACTTACGATAAATTGGATGAGATTATCGCTGTAAGAATACACTGGATAAGTTAACCATGTAATTATGCATTGGCTAATGACCGATATAACGATACATTGGATGGGCAGATTGCTGGTAACGTTACACTGTAAGTTACCGATGTCAGGATACATTGGATGGGCATATTGCTGGTAACGTTACACTGTAAGTTACCGATGTCGGGATACATTGGATGGGCATATTGCTGGTAACGTTACACTGTAAGTTACCGATGTCAGGATACATTTGATAAGTTATCGCTGTAGCAGTAGTGATACATTGGATGAGTTGCATATCGCCGTAACGATATAGTGGATAATCATACTATTGTAACGATATAAGTTTGTATGAAACAGGCCGACCGCGAGAAATCGTTATGTGGGCGAGTTACAAATTCGCTTTTTACAAGTTTGGCCTCAGTCGTTTTTGTTTGGTGGCTCATATGCTAATTAAGCGGAGTGCAATTTCTTTCATCCAGTTATAATTGGGGGTCATGCTCGTTGATATGTTAGTAGGTGAATTCCTGTTTCATCTTTAGACAGTGCTGTTACAGTTGTAATGTTCACGGTTTAACAATGTATTATAGCGCTAACCCGTATTTTTTACGATAAACGGACACGTGTGGCAGTGTCATACTACAGCTAATTTATACTTAATAGTAGAACAATCAGAAAATATCTTTGTTATATCGTTGAAGAAATCCATATGAAATTTAGGACACATCACATGCCGATATATCTTAAGCATAACAGGGCCATGATGGGTAGCTCGGTGCGTTACCAAAATCCGAAGGTCTCCTTGCCTATTAACCGATACATGAATAAAACAAGAGGTATTAGTTGGATAATTACACGAACCGCTTGTTTATTGGTTGGTGTGGTGCGTTTGCGAATGCTTCTCGTGTGAGCGCCGACGATGATTGGCTGAGCGGGCATACATCTCGGAGAACTTGCGGAAGTTATCAAGTCGGTTGCGTTCTCACTATCAGATCGTTGCATTTTGCCGAGGATCAAGCATTTGGCCGTCTTACATTTTTGGTCTATCAACAAACCGAGCCTTGCTTTAGATCGTTGCTTTAGATATTATCAGTCGATGTCTAACAAATATTATTATTATCGAATATCTAAATAATATTATGTCTAAGCAATTTATTCGCTATTAAACGTTTACACCGATTTCGTCTGAAAATGATTCTGCCTTGCGTCAAGTAGCGTGATACCAAATACAGTTGTAGTTGAATAGTGTACGACATATTTAGCACAATGTAATAAGAACATGGGCAGTTTAAGCGTTAACTACGACAGTCATACTTGGGAAATTCTCTATATTGCTTGTGACGCGGAATGTCACGTGACAAACGGCCATCACGCTGCAAGTGACCGATGATGTCGTCTAGTAACAGTACAGTCGTGACGGCCATGATGTCTCACACGAACAACACCGAAAAAGATCCCGACGCAAGAACGCGAATCCTCGACAAGCCAAGTAAGGAAGAGCCTGAGCGCGAGACGTGGGGCACTAAAGTCGATTTTCTTCTTTCCGTTATCGGATTTGCTGTCGACCTCGGAAACGTATGGCGCTTTCCTTACATCTGTTACCGCAACGGCGGAGGTGAGCTCAAAGTTCAACGTGTACAGTAATAATAATAATAATTATTATCGTATGCAGTTTTTTTCGGTGCTATATCATCCCTTGGTCAATAATGACGATGTGATTCCGATGTTACAATACTGCCACAACCCCAAAAGCATGTGGTATAATTAAACAATATCTAATTCACGAACAACGACTAGACGTAGTAATATTGCGATTTGATATCGGAATCGATATTATATAAGTGAAGAAATGTATGCAAGTTTTGGGACAATTGGCAAATGGTGTAAAAATTGCTGCAACACATTATGCAAAAGTACAGATGTTGAGACTGCGAGACGCGTTGATGTCAAGAAGGAGTGAGCTGAAGAGCTGAGCACAGTTAAACGTGAAACTGCGGTAACCAAAGACGACGCGCTTGGAATTTGGGACGACGAGACCGAGTGATGTTGACTGTTTTTGTGATCACCGTGAACAAAAAGAATACCATATCGCGTAGCACAATGAAACCATAGCAACCACAGAAATAAAGAACCTAATAAATCGAACTGTATAATCTTGTCTGTTTGTGTGTGGTGGTTTTTGTTATTGCACTCCTCTTGAGATAGACCCCATAATATGTATTTTCTCCAACTACATGAGCTTTGAGATTCTATACACTGCGGAAGCTCTTTATTAGGACAAAGTATAAATTTTTTGGAATTATTTTCATGTCATATATTGTTGTTTCCTATTATCTAACATTCATCTTATATAATAAAGTACATCTATTTATACTTAGCCCGCCGTTCATCTAGCATAATCAAGCTGGAATCCTATCTGGGTGGCTTTGTTATCGAGCTCCTCCGAGGATTTTAGCGATATACTTAGCTCGCCGTTCATAGTCATAAACCGTAAAACGAAAAAAAATGACATAAATTTTGCACGCCCTTTTACGTTTCACTTTTAAACTTGTAGAATTCTTCTCCATAATAAATCAATGAATTGACATTATTCATCATTGTCTTACAATATAGAAATATTTTGACTCGTCACAAAGCACGGGGGAATAGGACGAGTATTTTATATTGCGACATGTGATCAGTATTTCTCTCGTCGCCATGTGAATATCATTCATGAATGAAATATGAAATATGGAGATTATGTAGATATGTTTTCTGTCACTCGTTCTCATTGGCGCCCTATACTTTATTCTTCTTCGTCGCGACGACGCTGCTGTAACTAAACGCTGCCTTTCAACCACATGACAATATTTTTACTTCACGCACTAAGCCACTCGCACGTTCCAAGTGAAGTGAAGCAGGTCCAGTAATAATGATGCAATGGCTGACAGCGTCATTCAATTTATGTTAACAAAACCCACACGCAAATGGGCAGTAATGTTCATAGGGATCAGTCACCTGCCATTATGAAGCTGCTGAGATGATGCGATCGCAGCAAAAATATACGTTCGCCTTCCGCGGGTAACGAAGACACGTGTTGGATAACTGACGTACCGCTGCTCGACATGTTAAGAGACCTACACCTGAAAACTATCCAGTTTCACTTAAGTTTTACTTAGATTGCACCTTATGAAGTATACTTGATATACGAAAGCTTGTGTTAATCCTTATATAGTTAGTCAACAAGGTGTTACCTTTGTATTTCACTTTTACTTAAGATATCTATGATTTACATCAACCAATCTTACACGAAAGATAATTTATATCGATATTAATTTTATCACTCAGTATACTAGCTATGGTACATCGATCATTGCTGTAATTTTTAATTAAACACTACACCGTTGTCTATGAGATGAATCGTGGAATTGAAAATATTTTAGCTACCCGGAAGTTACAAAATGGGTCTCAAATGACGATTCCTGATAACTGCGGGAGTGCGTCCTTCAAATTAAGAAAAATTAAATCCTTAGTTATTGTCGCTGAAAAGGCTTGCTTGGGAACAAAATGAGAAAATAAGAATATTACAAGCGGCTGCAGTCCCAAAAAATACGGTGTATTTTAACAGCAAACGAAGAAGTTGCAATCGTTAAAGTTAAACTATTCGACAAATATGACAGTATTAATATCAGTGATGATAGAAATCCTGATTCATGGAAAATAACAAAAGGGTTGGAAAATGAGGTGGACGCGTAAAAAAATTGCTACCAATAACGCATACGGACAAATTTTAAGTGCCAGATCACTCAGATTTCGGATACGTTGCAAAATAAAACCCGTTATACCCATCTTATGTTGTAGTTTAGCTGTATTGCCTATGTATACGATCCATGTGTCCATCATAGCGATGGTGTCCATCTTTAATACAGAGTTTTAATACACAAATGAATGACATCGTTAATATAAATTACAAAACTACTACCTTAATGTATATACCATGCATTACAAGGCGCTTTTCAACAAATGAACCTCCTACATCACATCTATTAAATCGTATGTAATGTATGACATGATTTAAATACCGCCTTTTAATGCCGCTACATGCTGAATGACGCCACAATGCTTTGTTTCGCCGGTACGAATAATTAGAAATACACGAAAAACACAAAATATGAGAAAATTACATAGTTTTGCACTATAAAATTACCCCCTGTCAACTTAGCAAAAGTCAGTCGAAAAAAGGAAAGTTTTAAGGTTGGATTTAAAGGTATTTAGTTCTGTGCATTGTCTAATGTGTGGCGGAAGAGAATAACAAGGAACAATAAATAAATAATAACAATAATATAAAAATTTAGTTACTAAAACTACAATTTTATTAACCAAATAAATTTGTTGTGGCGTATATGGGTATTGCCCTTGGCATAATTAGGAATCGAAAATCTCCCTATTTCAACGCTAGGGCATTACTGTGTATTAGAGTGCCTATATATAGGCCAAATGTTTACGACGATAAAATCTTTGTGACTGAGTTGACATATCAACTCAGACACTTTATGCAAATGATAGCAGAAGTATCAAAACAAACAGTTACACCTGAATAATCGTCGTGTTTCAATCTAGAATAATGTCATAATATAATTAAATACACACGACGTATATGGTACGGAATATTTTAATAAAAATAGCACTGCATAATACTATGGAGATGTTTTTGAGACTGTGACGGAGTTGGCATTTGCACTATAAATTTATGAAATCGTGAGAAATAAAGATGTTATCGCAAATCTTGTTATTACTAGTGATGTCTGAGTATGTAACCATGAAATAGATAGTATAACGCATTGTGAAAAAGTATGAATAAATCAGGAATATTTCAGGGACACTAAAAACATCGTAATTTGTCATAAAAAAAATCCTCCCAACTATATCATCATACATAATGTGTATCATCAACAGTGGCAACGCACCACACATCATTTTAAATCACTTTAATCGATAGATTGCCCTCTAACCGTAGATACGCGCATTAGCTACTTTGCTGGTATTTTCTCCACATCTGAATTATACTGGGAATAGAAGAATCTTATTAGGTAAAATATACCAAACACACACAATGAATGAATAGACCTCTATCTAAGACGGCGACACCAATTTCAAATATTGGTAAAATAACATTAAAAAATACAAGGTAATGCCAATAAACAAGTTAAGTAATTACAACCGCATATGCACCATCAGAATCAGAAAGCTCTATAACACTAGTTATAGGTTGTTATCTATGTTTTCAAATATAATACACACTAACTTCGACAAATAACTGAGACATTTTTTATCTGTTGTCAGCAACTTGATATATTTGTGCATATTAGGTAGCTGTATAAAGCATGGCTTTACAAACTGGCGACGCAACTGAGAAAACATCGTGCAGCACATTACAACGTGATATTCGTCTTCGATATCCATCCCGCATGGACGTAACCGACGTGCAAGGATTAGGTTCGGACGCTTCCAGCGGCCACGCTCTACCAAAAGATTATGTGACGAGAGTCGTAGGCGGGTGAGAGCGAGCCGAAACCCAGTAAATATGTTTAGTTTCAGAGGGACGTCGACAGACGGCCTCAGCTTGATATGCCTATATAAACGACATACAGATGATTCATTAATTATTGTTTAACCAATAATTGATCATAGTGGTCTGTTATAATCTGTTTGAACTCTGCAATGAAAGCATTTGTATTATGGGCCTGAGGTTGGTTCCACATATCTCCAAAACCATTACTTTCAAGTAAATACTTGACCTCATGTAACCACGTTTCACTTTTAGATCCAATACTGCGTTAGATAGCTTCCCTGTATAATAAAGCCAAGTACCTCGTATCATTTAAACCCAACATTTGACACCACATCTCAATCATACGCGTTTTAGATTCTACTACTAATAGTCTCCTACCCAAATCTCCATATACCATCGCAGTCGAGGTAGCGTCGCAAATAGCTAGAGCCAGTTTATAGAATTTCAGGCAGGCTCTTTCGCAAACCCGGGCGCATTTTGATCCTCAAACGTCTGCACCATGTATCAATATGGGCTGAAGAACACGATCGTTTAAGTCACTTTCGTTTATCACACTAATATGTTCAAATTCTAGCACTACTGGGAAAAGATAGTCTCTGAAATAACGTCTAAGATAGATAGGAAAAACGAGGTCTGCCATAATGAAATCCGTCGGACCTATCAGGTCTGGAAGGTCCGTGCAATTCGAGCAACCGCAAAAAGAACATTGTGCCACAACGCCATTCACATATTCGATGGTACAATTCAGTAGTTTTTGTGACGTATTCGAACAATAAGCTACGGTGACTACATTGGATTACATCCGGCTGGCCAAAACTACGAGCTTTCAAATACTCTCATATGTGCGCCTGAAATAGATGAGGGGCTTATTAATTGCGTACTAATGACAGGGCGTATATTGATTGCATAAATAAACTGTAGTGTTTGGTAGGCCGAGATTGCTTCAGTGTATACATACCCCCCACATGGATTGGAAATTGTGCTACACAGGGTGAATTTATATATAATTCATCAATGGTACTTGTATCACCCCTTAAATCCCTTTGCGTGCATTAACTATAGGGACATTAGGTCTGTCGTTATTCAAGATAGTTTTCCGACAGTACATGGGCGCGTGATGTACATTTAAAATGACGGAATGGCAACAAGCTGAGATAAAAGTGCGTGAAATGAAGGTTACTGAGGTTATCGCCTTAACCGTATATTTCTTTATGAGCTATATTAAAAAGAGAGGTAATATACAAGAGATATGCTCACGGTCCGTTTCAAAAATAGTGGATGAGAAACTTTACAATCCGTGTGTATTATCGATCATCACTAAATCGGGGAAACGATTAGTGCGGATTCTTGTACCCTACTGAGAACGTGAAAGTGCGGCTTCTTATATCCTTCAAAGAACGCGATTAGTGCGTTTTTCTATGCACTACAGAGTACGCGATTATTGCAGTTTCTTACACACAATTGCGGCCGCTGATATGCTCCCGACAACGCAATGACAAAAACACCAATGCCAACATCGTCTTCCTTGGAGATACGTCGTATCAATATCCATCTTGACGATGTTGATTCACCTAACACTGTCAAATTCTTAGAACTTATTAAAAAATTGGGACTTTCTAACCGTATAAATATTCCCACTCATAGGAAGGGTCATGATGTTGTTTTACCCACTAATATTATGGTACATCACATTGATGTTGCTGAAACTAGTGTTTCCGATAACTGTTTCATTTCTTTCAATATTCGCAATATTACATTCTGTCATCCATATCAAGATCAGTCATTTAAGACTAGGAAGATACCTAAGGTTAACATTGTGCTCTTCAGGTCAGATCTGTCCTTGCAGACTCCTTGACATCTAAGGCATAAGGACCTAATGCTATCATATCTGACATCAACCATGCCCTTGAAACCGTCCTTGATCAGCACGCCCCAGTCGTGACCGTAAGACCTCACGAAAAAACGCCAGCCGTGGATGACTGACAATATCATGGAGCTTACACCTAACAGACGTCCTGCAGAGTGTGCAAGGAGAAAGTGCTTCTCTGAGGCCACCCGTAAGATCTATCAGGCCAAAGCCAATCGCGTTGGCGTCGCGATAAGTAACGCAAAGAAAGATACTATTTGAGGACTATTACCGAAGCGTCGTAATCGCAACGAGCATTGTTCACTACATTTGACACCCTTGCTAACAGTGAGAAGTCACGCGGAGTTTTTCCAACCTCCATTGCTGATGAAGAATTCCCTCAGACATTCGCTGAGTGCTTTGCAGCGAAGGTCGACATGTTAAGAGCTGGAATATATGCCGAGGATCAACACCTGCAGCCCATTGCTACCATTGTTGATTCTTCTGCATCTTTCGCTGAGTTTTCCCCCTATTAGCGCTTCTGATCTTGAAATCATTATCAGCGCTCATCTTGTAAAGATCCCTTCACGTGTCATCGCACCCAAGTCCATCATAAAGTCGTGTATTGACATCCTTCTTTCAAACCAAATCTCATCAACTGTTCATTCCAAACGTCAGTGGTACCGAAGTGTATGAAAGTTGCTCTCATAACTCTTATCAAGAACCAGAAGCGTGTCATAATGATCTTGCCAGTTATCGCCCTGTTTTTGCTTTGATATTTGGGGCTGAACTCATTGAGCGCCTGGCATGTCAAGAGTTAATTGAACACATAACTGTTCATAAGCTTCTGTCGCCCTTCCAATCTGCATATCGTCTCGGTCATAGTGTCGAGTCAACCCTTCTTTTTACTAGAGACTCGTTGCGCTCTTCTCTGGACCAGGGTCAGTGTGTCCTTGCGTTGCTTGATCTCAGTACGGCTTTCGATACGATTGATCATGCCATTGTCATAGAACGCTTCACAAACGTCTTTGACATTACCGACAAAGCGATAGCTTGGCTCTACTGCTGAACCCAGAGAAAACTTGAATTATTTTCATATCATCATCCTTTCGAAGCCGACCAATTCCGTCCATAACCATCACTATCAACGATGTCACCATCTCGCCCTCGCAATGCGTTCGAAATCTTGGTGTAACCTTTGACAGCCATCTCACTTTTAAATCTCACATCGCTCTCACTCTTAAATCTGGTTACAACCACCTGAGAAACATTCGCTCTGTTTAAAAATACCTCTTTCCCACACTCTGCCAGGCCCTAATCCGCGCATTTAATATAATTCATAATAGATGAATATTTTGTGTTTTATCGGTGTTTTTGACAGTGATGCTATGTAAGCAAACATTATTTAGCATACTACTATTAGCACGGTAAATCCCTTAATAACCTATCATATATCATGAGTGTAGCTCCCTATACATTCACGGGATGCAGCTGGTGCGGCCTGTTATAAATTACAGAGAACGCCTCTAGTGCAGCTTCATATACACTACAGAAGACGTGATTAGTGCAGCTTCTGATGCACTAAAATGGACAAGATTATTGCGGCTTATATAGCAGAAGACGCGCTTAGAGTAGATTCCTGTACACTTACGGAGTCATAGATTAAATGGGAGGAAGAGATTCGCTGAATTTTCACATTTTTTTAATTTAGACACTGTCTATTTTCGCTCCTCTTTCTGACCAATAAACTACTACCCTGACCCATATGAGCGTAACCACCTTGAGCTTTTATAATATACTGTAATTGATTGTTATTTCTATAAACTAATACACCAATTTTTTCATGTGGCACGCTGATCATAAAACGCCATTTAATACTGTAACCAGCTGTTGCCTGGGAATGGTATGGTTATCGTATATAACGATCTTTTGGGTTAATATCCTTACCACGTGAATAAATAGAACACATAAATACTGCTCATATTTAGCTGAAGATATCCATAATATTGACATAAAATATACGTGTAATAATATTTCTAAGTATAACATATTTTTTTATTTGTAAATATTGAGTTATCTGGTAATCATTTATGGTGTTGAGCGAAGTTATCGATCCAGCCTTATTTCAAATGTGAAGATAATAATAATAATAATGAACTTTTATTAGGATTACATATTAAAACGAAACATAAACTGTAATAAATGTATATGTATGTGATAAATATACTTATAAATCAGATCAGACTGGCGTATATGAAGTACGAAAAAAATCACACAAAAATAGATTATTTATCTATAAAATAAAAGCCAATACCGCGATATGAGTACTCGTAGTAGATATATTGTGAATAACTATCCTTCGTTATAGTTATTAATTGATATTAGACGTATCTGTGTATTAGAAGAGTTATATTCAGCATGAATTAAAGTGTTACTAATTTATATGAGACGTATCTGTGTATTAGAAGAGTTATATTCAACATGAATTAAAGTGTTACTAATTTATATTAGACGTATCTGTGTATTAGAAGAATTACACTCAACATGAATTAAAGTGTTACTAATTTATATTAGACGTATCTGTGTATTAGAAGAATTATACTCAACATGAATTAATGTGTTACTAGTTTATATTAGACGTATCTGTGTATTAGAAGAATTATACTCAACACGAATTAATGTGTTACTATTTTATATTAGACGTATCTGTGTATTATAAGAATTATACTCAACATGAATTAAAGTGTGCGTCAGGTTTTAATAGGTATGTGTATTAACTAGAGCATTGTCATGTGCAATATATGACAAGGCATCAAATGTAATGACATATATTAAGAAGTTCAAAAATCGCTCCCTGCGGACAATTTCTCCCCGTCCATCTGGGTGCGAGTCGCTAGAACTGGCACAGCCCGACCCGAGTGTCTTCGTAAATGGGGAGAGAGACCAACTGATGTGCCAATATCTCTGAAGCATCCCTTCTGGATATAAAAAAATGTCTCTCGCCTCTAATGTATTAGTAACGATGTTGGTCTTCGTAGGAATACGAGTGAAATTTTCAGTTACCTGCTCCTCTGACTTTCGATGAAACTATGTCTACGTGTCTATATATTTTTTATACGTCGCCATATACGGATGGGAACTCGTGGTGTATCCTCAGAATATGAACTGCATGATTGATTAGTCACTGAGCCTTTCTATTCGTACGTGATGGTGTTATATAATACCGAATAAGGCTTGTATTTACTTGTCCAGTATTCGCGACTGCGTACGCGATTAAGCCCCCCCCCCACCTATCTCTGATTGGTCAGTAGGTAGAGAATAGAATAGAATGAAACATGTGTTCTCATTGGTTCTTAGGCTAGCTAATTTGTACGCCAAAACCCGGCGACCCCCTCGTGCTTCGACGGGTGTAGTTACCAATATAGTCTATCTGTACCCCACCTCATTCACTAGTAGTATGAAATACTTCGCTTTATATCTCGATAACTCATTGAGCTGGATGTTAAGGAGAAAGCTATGCCCCTGGTTTGGAAATTGCCACAAATACATCGTTTGGTAGATAAAGCCACCTGTTGATCACTACTTGTCTTTGATTCGCCCGCACTTGGATTATGCTGCAGTTGTCACATAAAACATGCCAGCATCTTAGGCCTAAACTATTAAAGTCAATCAAAATAACTCTCTACGCATTTTTGGCCAGTTTACATCCCGCTCCAGCACCACTGATGGCAGACATGGTTTCGGCATCTCATCTTAACATAATCTACTTCTTTCTCTGTCTTATTTACCCACTTTACCAGAACACCTGTCCGCATATCTTCGATAACTTCGCATTTAACCTAACCATTTAATCTGAACCTCTAAATATAGCACTGGTCCGTATGAAAAAAAGCATCAGCCAATAATTTTGTCTTTTTAAAGCCTACAATAATCTTCCCCAACAAGTAAAAGCAGCCCCATCACGCAGAATATATAAAATTAGGTTAAGGCACCAAACACCGTGCCGATTCAGATGTAACCGCCTGACTGCTGGGTTATCACTGTCACCAATTTTTTCATACTTTACATGTACTGTTGAGGCTCATACCATGATCGATCCTCAATTTCATCGTTAAGACGTTCCACTTTGTTTGAACAATACTGCACCATCATATCTTACGTCCTTGATATCGGTCCGAAACAACGGTAGATCAACACGATAGAGTCAAACAGTCTAAACATTCCTCATTCTCGACGGGTTAATTTTGGTGACCGAGCCTCGCCCATCCTTCATAATTCTCTCCCACCACAGATCAGATAATGTTCAGAGCTAAATACAGTGAAACTTGTATTAAGCGACCGTCCGCGGGACCGGCGTAAGACGGTCGCTTAAGACGAGTGGTCGCTGTATACGAGTGGTCGTTAGAGCAGGTTTCACCGTATCTTTAAATCCAATACTTTCCTTTTCTACTGCCCTTTGCTAAGTTTACAGTGACTTGCATGTGTTATCTTTTACCATGTTTCATCCCTTGGCCGCGTGATAGTTTTGCCTGGGTTATTTTATAATGCAATACTACGTAATTCTCTTATCTGTTGTATTTTTCGTGTGATATTTAACCTGGTTTTACTGCATAATTTTATATCTGACACTGTGCCCCTGTGCGTTATATTTTCAATTGTATTTTCTTCATCTGTGATCGTACTATATGTCTCATTTTTCCGACTCATTCATTACCTAGTTCGATTTTGCACTGTATTTCTAGTTAATCATAGTAACCGTAAATTTGTAGTGTTAAAAATTCACTATAAATCAATAAAATTTCGTGTCATTTCGTCGTCATTCTCGTTTTCGTTATCTGTATCGCCATCATCATTATTGTAATTGTTATCATTATTATCGTTATCATCGTCGTTATCGGCATTATAGTTATCGTTGGTATCTTCGTCGTCTCCGTCACCGTTTTCGTTATATTATTTTTATTATAATACTATATTATTATATCCTTATTATACCATTATCGTTAGCGTTTATACTTTGCATGTACTGTTAAGGCTCACACCACGACCGATCCTTAATTTCATCGTCATCGTCGTTATCGTTATCGTCGTCATCATCATTATTATTATTTCACTCTGACACCTACGCGCGCACACACCCATACACAGACACCACACACACACGCCCACGCACACACACGCACACACACACACGCACACACACGCAC
>WURV02204281.1:0-11448 GCA_011762755.2 Epimenia babai
ACCCAGAATCCACGGCGTCTGACGCAGTTGTATTTGCTACGCGGCGTTAATCAAACGATTGTTTCATTAGAGAAGAACCCACGGTAAGTGGCGCGCGCAAACTCGCATGCGATCGTGGCGCCACGCTAAGTGCCTTCCACTCAGCGTTGACGAGCTCTTTGATACGTACATGTTAGATTTACATACTCGCAGGTCCAAATAAATACCCTGGTTCACCAACAATTGCACGGTGATCGTTCTAAACAATTTTGTAACCTCTACTTCCGGGTTTCACTGAGACGCGCCATCATTTTTTCTTCTGCAACTATTGTCAAAAGGGATTGTTGGGTACACGGGCTTTTGTGGTGCAGTGTTTTGTTATCTTTGTTCTTTCTTCAAAACCGTGATTACGATTTTAGGCAAACACTAGGATTGCGGTCCACCTCTATCATCTAATCGTAATCTAATATCTTTAGGTGTTATATATGAACGTCAATCGTTTGTAACCGCTTTTTTTCTCACCAATTTTCTTTTCTTTTTGTATGAATTGGTATATATTGTACCTAATAAAGATGAATTATGATTATTATTTTTGTAATCGGCGTGAAGAAAATGTAAAACGTTCATAAAGATTTTATATAGCTCTCGTCTTTACGTTTTGCCTAAACAGTAAAAATCATTTACGACGATTTTGGGTCTGAGAGCTATTCAAGGCAGAATCAAGTTGCCAATGAGAATACCATAATCTATGCGTTTAGCAGTCTATTGTGAGTAGTAGTCCAGACATTCCCTGCCTTAAATTTTCGGTACTTGTATTTCATACCTCATAAAAGCTGTATATAACCACACACATTCATATGTTTAACCTTTACGTAAGTCGAAAGAGATTTCAAGCTTGCATATTTGAACAGTTCTGGAGACAAATGTAGAAACCTAACCTTTATAAATAGAGGATATATTCCACAGTAAAAGTGCAGTAAAATTTTGAGTCGCGTAAGCGACTTGCCAAAATACGGTTTATAACAATGTGACTCTTATTAACGACAAAGTTCAGTAGGTATCGGTTATCCAATAAGAAAAATGGAATAGTATACCTTTTGAGATATATTGGATCTATTCAAAAACAAGTTTACGGATGCCACATGCTTCTTCAAGCCGATGAATGGAATTGGTTTTATCCCAAAAGCGGGAAGTATAGTATACGTATATTAGTATGGTACAAGAAAAAGTTCTATTTCATTCGATAAGCCCGAAGAAGCATATTACATATATGCGAAAGCTTGTTTACGAATAAATTCAATTTGTCTCAAAAGGTATTACCTCATTTTTCTCTTAAGAAAAAGTTCGTTAATGGCGATATTCAATTAGGCTTTAAAACTAACGCCCTTAGTTTTCGTTTACAATAAGTTATTAAGTCAGATAACCATGGCCCGGTGGTGTAGTGGTTAGAAGCGCTGCCTTTCATGCGAGAGGTTTCGAGTTCAAATCCGCAAAAACTACTGATTTTTTCCCGCGCCTTCCACAATAGGAAATAAGCAAGATTTTCGTGTTCGAATATTGAGCAAGATTTGTCGTGGAATGATTTATTATAAAATATCTCAGGGATGTAACAGGGTAATGTTGGGCGTGCGACTGACATTTAACTATAAAGTAGCACCAAAACCTCGCCTTTCCCTCTAGATTATCGCGTATCTTTCGGAATACATTCATGGCGGCTAGTAAGGATTAACTACCTAACTGCGTGATAAAATTAATAGCCGAACAGGTACGACAAGACGCTTTCTCCATTCATACGCAACAGAGAATACACGTGTTATATCCATCAGTGTAACATCTATTAGCCCCGCCATCTCCCCTTCGAGTACACTGATCTAATATACAGCCGTCATATGCCTGCTAGCACGCGCATAACGGCGTGTAATCAGCGTCTTAAGTGCCCATTCACCTGACTGGGGATTTATCAAAATTAATGAACAAAGCAGACAGGTATGGCTATTAGAAGCTATCCTTCGCCGTTCAAATCGACAGAATACGTATATCGGGAATACTCGAATCCTTCACGGTTGATGGGAAGTAACAAAGCGTCTTATCCCGGCTCCGTATAAATTTTGTTGACGTTAAATGGCGCACCTTACGATTTTCGTACATTATGCATCGATCTCCGCAAAGTATAAAGAAAACGTGTTTACGGGGAAAATAAAGTTCGCTCCCACTGTCTTGTTAATGTATTATTTGTTTTAAAGACGATTACATACCATTATGATATCAAACAAATATATTTACGCCTACGTTAATTACACAGTGTTGCAGAGACAAGAAGTGGGACTTTGCGTAAAAGGCCCAGACGTCGCTAACTAGCGTTCTTCCGCGTCTCGCACTACATAAAATAATCAAAAATATCAGGGAAATTTTTGTAAAACTTGACCTTCGTGGGTAAATGGGTTGCCGTGATCATTCTATTTCTCTTACAGTGATTCCATACTCTTTATATATCTAGCTATCAACAGACTAATGTTTTACTCGCCAAACTGTGCTATGCGTTGTAGTAGAAGCTTTAACGAAAATGGTCCCCCGCTAGTCTCGTAGTTTGCCCCTGCATCAAACAGACACACCGTCTAAATATTTTTAATTAGGGCTATTGCGTACACAAACAAATTCATTTAATCGGTAATTGAATCGTCGAGTTTCATTTACGTAATTACTTGAGTGGAATGTCTCTCTCAGCGTGTGTCTACATGTCTCTGGTTTCGATATGTCTAAAACTAACGCGTCTGTTTGTGCTCGATGTCTGAAACTTTGAAGTCGTTGGAATCGAATTGTTTCAGGAGCGAACGGCGTCGCGTGGCGTCTTTGAATACAAGTATCACGCGGTTTGTAGCCCGAGGCCGATGGGCAGGATTGGATGCAGCAGCCGACCCTTTGTTCACCGTTACGACGTGTTAATTATGTAATAACCATGATAGCCTTTAGTTAATTACTGACGCGAGGGATAGCGGCGGAAACCGTGTCTACATGGGCATAAATATGCGCTCTGAGATGTGTAGGTAGGAAGTTAGATCCAGCATATGCAGGGTCGCTTTAACACCCCCTTGTAATTTGTAGACTGTATAACGCTATACAAAGCATTGTTTTGTAGTTCGATGTAAAAAAATATGCACAAATATCTAGAAAGATACGGTTTTACCTACGTAAATTCGTGAATTATTATTGGCAATTGAACACTAAATATTTCATGATGGGTAAATAATGCTTGAAGTCCGATCTCTATTTGGGAGACGATTTAACGCGAAGTCTAAAGAAAAGTAACTATCCCATCACGGTAAAGTTTACGTAATACCTCTCTTAGATAGCCTTCGAGGTGTAGCTCTAACTTTTAGCGCGATATAATATGGCTAACACGGCTAGCGTCTTCATTTATCTTCTCTATTTGTCTTCCTCATCGAGACCTGCAGGCCGACGCGATAATATTTGAAACGAAACCTGTTGCTCGAAACTAATAGAGAGGTGCATAAAGATGGGATTAAACAGCAGAAACGTATAATACCAACAGCTCGGCGTCGTACGGTAACAGGTTGTTTCTCCTTATTCAGACGATCGGTTTGCGTGGGAATTATGACCAGCTAATCCCTCACTATCACGTGTGTGCATAAGGTGAAAGGTAACAGATTGCGACATGTTTTTGTTCGATAACGCGCTCTTAAAAAGGCGTACCGCGCAAACTTTTTGCGACACAAGCCCCATTCTCGATATCGCGCTCTTAAAACGGCGTACCTCGCAAACTTTTTGCGACACATGCCCCATTCTCGATATCGCGTTCTTAAAATGGCGTACCTCGCAAACTTTTTGCAACACATGCCCCATTCTCAATAGAGTGCTATGAAAATGAAGTAACCGCGTATGACATATCTCTGGACCGTTTCTCAAGCGTTACTGCACATGCGCTCCGGGAGGGGGTGTGCAGTATTTTCTTGCTATCGATCTATTTGAAGTCACTTGTCACCTGGAATATTAATTTTCTCCGTTTTAGTGTGTATAATAATGATAACCAGAGGCGACATATAACGTATTTGATCCGCACAGCAAGCGTTCTCAGAGACTGTCTAGAATGTTCTTTTTCAATATTTTCAACATGATAAAACGCGCGAAACATTGATAGTGAAGAGATTCCACGCAATCAATGCCCACGTAGCGGTTCCATATGCCATGTAGAGGTACATAACTAATGGCATAAAATTGTTGTCCCCCTTTAATGATTAAGCAACACGTCTCAACAATCACGCCCCATAAAACTAAATCTCCCAGTTGTATTGTCAATGTAAGATTTTCAGTCAACGCATGCCAATTTTGAAATCAATGTTACTGTCGGAATCACTCGCATCCCAGCCTGTATCAGCCATCTTTATTTTACAATGGGGCGATCACGTGTCTAGCAGCATAGCGATAACCTATCGGTGTATAAAATCTAGAGGGCAAGAAATTGAGGCAAAAAATATCGCAGTGTAAACGGCCTACAAATGATTCATTTGTTCAATCATCGTTTATTTAATCCTTTCTGGTTTTTTCTTAAGCATTTCCTGAGTATCAGCATTAATCAATTTTGTGTGCTACTTGACTCCTGTATGGGTATAAAATTCTATTGGTGTTATACCTATTAAAAATTGATACTATAATAAAGTTGATATTATGTATGTGAGGAGCCTGTTCTCGCCTGCTGTGGCTGCCTTCCTCAATGGACAACGACTGGTTGTAACCCGTCAAGGGGCTATAAAATGCTATATATAAAAATATCGCTCTTAACTTTTATAATAGGTTACTTTGCTGATGTAATGTTATGTAATAATTTTGCCGGGATGCTATTTTCGATTTTTCGCGGTATTAAAGGATCAGCAAATTTGACAATCACAAGTTGAAATGCAATTACTGATATCGCCGAGATTCGATCAAATAACTACGAAACGAAATTATCGATAACAATTAACTACAAAATTTCCTAAAATAAAAATCCAAATACATGTACATTTAAGCCGGACAAAATATTCACACCCACTGAATATGTCGAATTTATCTACGTGTTTTTCATCCTGTCCGAATAGCATACGCCATTATATTACGTGTGTCACCTGCTACTTACACCTGTGTCATGACAAGTTTGCCTGTATACGACACCTTGTATAAACGTCCTTGTTAATTTGTCAACTAATACTTATTGTGCATACAATAAGGCGACTCGCATCTCTGTTATCCCCCTTGCATTTTCACTAACATTAATACTGCTCAAAATAAAATATGTCTGATTCAGATAGATCTTGATTCTTACGAGGAATTGCGATGAAAAATAGCGATTCCCGATACGATTTTTAACTGAATCGTGACTCGATTCCTGAGTATATTTTACGTCAGTGTTCAGCGGTCATCTTTCCATAATTAGTTCGTCTAATTAATGTCTCGTTGCCGAGCGACAAATTTCCCAATATTTAGAAACAAATAGCTGTCCGGCCGATTCCGAAATCGTCAGATAACACTGAGAGTCTTGCGACTTACAGGCCAGTATCCACGCTCATGCGGATACCTAAACTCTCTGAGTGGGCTGTTTGGGCCAATTATCTGAGTAGTTATATGAAAATCAGTTGTGCGATTCGAACCAGTGTACCAGCGCGGTCATAGCACTGAGTTGACTTTGCTCCGTGCGCTGGACGATGATATTATTCACGACATTGATCTGAGCAGGTCTTCCGTTTTGGTCGTGGTATTGGACCTTTCCGTGGCATTTGTTACCGGCTACTGCTTAAGCGTCTTTGTGTCCGATATGCTATATCGGGTAATGTTAATACGTGAATGGCGTCTTATCTATCTGATCGTTCACAGGTTGTTCGTGTAAACAACGCTTTGTCATCACAGACACTTCGTTATGGGGTTCCCCGGGGATCCATTAGTATCCCCTCCCTTCTCTTCACTTTTTTAGACCTGAAGGTGATATGCATTGTCAATGTTAATGGGGTAACCAATGTGGTTCTGTAAATAGCTGGAGAGAATTGCACAGAAAAAAAACATCAGAAGACCCATCAGAGATATATGTTTTATTCTGTGCATTTCTCTTCATGTATTATCAAGTGACATAACCTGAATTACCATATGTACGCTGCCTACTGTCGAATATACGTAAATGTGATGATCACAATCGTGTAGTCACTTGACGTGCAATCACTATTTGTCTAAATGAGATAAATATTTGGATGGATTCCAGCGTGCTCAAGCAAAATCAGAGTAAAACTCAAGTGTTGTTAAGTCGTCGTAATTGTCGTCCAATTGCCTAATGTGACAATCGGTAATAGCGTCGTAGTTGTGCCATCACATGCACGTAATCTTGGCGTGACGTTTGATCACAACCTGTAATTGAAGAACCATGTAAGTAATGTATGTAGGGTGTGTTTCTTACACTTGCTATATACGTACATCCGGCCCGACATTACACAATCTGTTGCTGCTAGTGTTGACCGTGACATCGAAACCAGCTTACTCCAGTAGCTTGCTTGTCCGATGTCCGTCTCTCGTCGTTGATCGCCTGGTCCGTGTTCAGAAAACAGTATTTCGAAATGTTATGAAAAAAATGTAAATTCCGTCGGATTACCCCCTCCTAAATCGGTATCCATTGACATTAGAGACAGAAATGAGGTCAAAGTTCTCGTCTTTGTGTTTCTTGGTCTTCACAATCTTGAACCCGGTTATATTAATAATTTCGAATTTTACGTTCCCACACGCCGTCTGCGGTCATGTGACGCATACACTGCTGTGATTAGCCCATGTCGTCTTATCACATGTGACAGACGCTCTTTCTTCAGTGTAAGTCAAAGATTGTGGAATGCCACCCCAATGTCACCTCGACAACAAACTTCTCTCGTGTCTTTCAAATACCAGCAAAAGCCGTATTTCTTTTCACGGGCTTTTCTATAATGCATCTTAAGGTATATTTGATTGTGATAATTAATTTATTTCTTGTAATTCTGCATTGTTATATATATTCTTCAACTTGTGAAGCGCAGCTGAGAGTATTCACATTGTAATATCTGCGCTATATAAAGTATTGTTACCTTACATCACATGATGACATAGTAGTTAATCATGTTACTGGATTCTCGCTGATTACTTCTACATCAACGATACACGTCGTGATTTTAAGGATGCATATAAATGATGGTATTGGGACTTGTGGGCAATAGCCCGAGTCTTTACTTTCAGTAAAATTGAAATTGAAATTAAACTGTATTACAGTAAAGGTCGATCGTGTTAATAACACAACCCCGTTAATGTCACAACATAGTGCCGTTCCATATCTATCTACTATACGACCATCCATTCCGGCGATCAGAATATTTCTAAATTTACTAAATCGTGAAGAATGAAGTTATTTATCGGTAATAGTAATGAGTAAATCGTTGTATACGAAATAAGACTACTCTAGTAATTGTATGCAGCGGGCACGGCGAAAAACACACCGCGAGCCAGATGGGAACCGCTTCTAGCAAAAGAAAGAATGGATTAAAACGAAACGTGTTTCTGCGATCAACCAGATAGTGAAACGTATATCTTGCTAGTCTTTGCTAATACGGTGTATGTAATATAATTTATGGCGCATCTTATTTGATTTCTACTATTACGTATTTCGAACGGTTTTTCGTATACTTGTATACGGCTTATCGAATAAATAAAGTTCTTTGTCTTTGTACGTATATCTATTTGCATTGAATTCATTGACCGCAGCACATAAATGGCCCTATGAATGAATTCCTTTATCCTTGTCTCGGGTCCAGTGACCCCCTGAAACACGGTAGTAGCCTATATTGCGACCTTGAGCTATAATCATATGCCCATATACGGCCCACCAAATGCTTTTCTTGGTTTTTGTCGTTATCTTTCTCTCGAGTTCAGTGACCACGTTAAACTTACAGAGAGAAATGCACAATAAAAATACCCTTATATATCTTTCTTAGCATTCCTCCCAGAGGACCAGAATGACTACCTCAGTTAACGTCTCTATTCCGATCTCTATGGAATGAATTTATCGGTGTCTTTGTCTCGAGTTGAATGACCGCATTAAAACACCAAAAGACTATTTCTCCGCCAACATAACGTCAGTAGAATTCCCGAAGACGTTCGGTTGGTATCGTGACTCCTAACTCCAAAAGGTATCCTCGTGTTTTCGTTAGATTAAGAACTTCACGTCATATCGCGCTAGTTAACCGACTGTGGTAACAGAAGACAGGTGCCGCGCGTAACCTTACGGAGATGGCAGGAGGGGTTACATTTGCCGAACGCAAGGGATGTGTGTTGATAGCAGGATCGACATCTGTCATAGACTATATTTTGTGTACAGTTCTGTTACCAGGCATGTACCATTTGCATCAACAAATTGCCTATACATTAGTGGCTGCTCAGAAAGCCTTTCGCCGTTGATGAATGGTGGCTATTAGCTGTTAAAAGAATTACTCATCGCTGTTTACACGATGTTTACATGTTGCTGGAGCGTTGATCATCGTACCACCGGCTATGATATATGCGAACACGTGAACACACAGAAGTACTTACGTCGCGACTTTTCGTCCCCGTTTATAGATGTGTAGTTGTTGGTACGGTAGTACTAATATACTTTCTACTACACTACCAACGCACTAGCAATACACTACGCATGCACTACCTGTATACTACAAGTGCACTACTTGAACACTACCAGTACACTATTAACACACGACCAATGCATAAACAGTACACAACAGGAAACTACCTTAACCAACCAGAAATACCTTACACTGCCACTACACTACTAGTACATTACATGTACACTAACTGTACATTAACAGTACACTACGAGTGAAATGCCAGGATATTAGATGCACATCACAATCACACCACTAGTAGACTGCCAATACACTACTACCGCACTACTGATTCACTGCCAGTACACTACTAATATAGTGGCAGTACACTACTAATATAGTGGCAGTACTCTACTAATATAGTGGCAGTACTCTACTAATATAGTGGCAGTACACTACTAATATTGTGGCAGTACTCTACTAATATAGGGGCAGTACTCTACTAATATAGTGGCAGTACAGTACTAATATAGTGGCAGTACACTACTAATATAGTGGCAGTACACTACTAATATAGTAGCAGTACACTACTAATATAGTGGCAGTACTCTACTAACATAGTGGCAGTACTCTACTAATATAGTGGCAGTACTCTACTAATATAGTGGCAGTACTCTACTAACATAGTGGCAGTACTCTACTAATATAGTGGCAGTACTGTACCAGTACACGAGTCGATAGTCAGCCATACCCCTGTATCAAGCATTATGTCATCATCAGTTGATGCCGCCATATCTCATACAGTGAACGTAATAAACGTACTCAAGTCTTGCATATTATTTGCCCATCCGTATTGGTCACTCCTGGTCAAAAATCCACATTTATATTTTTTTTTCACTCGCAATGCAAAAATCTTCTCTGAGATCTTTACGGTTTCCGCCAATGTCTAATGAAATTGCTTTTTATTGGCAACATATCGCGGAGTAATTCATTCGGTATGACCCTCTTCTTATTTTTATTGTGGTTATTTTGCGGTGGTATTTGTGCCTTATCAGTAACACCAACCGCTCTCTACATAAATACGTATACCATTGTCGCGTTTCATAAGACTGTAAACCGATCGGGTTAACGCCACCCGGGAGATTCCGATCGCCGCACTGCTGGTCAAGTGTCAAGCTGTCGGCCTCGACATGCGCGAGGAAGGCGGCTCGGTGAACACCCCTAATGACGACCGTATCGTTAGGCACTAATTTATGTAAATGCATCTATTTGTATGAGTGGTTAAACCTCGACAAGTCTTCCCCTATCCATCCATCTATCCTCTTTAACGACTCGACGATTTAACGACCCAGCGCCGGCATTAAGCACTCGCCAGTTGAATTTATCCCGCCGCATCGCCGTGCATCGATCGGTGTTTTAATAAATAAGCTAGGTCGATGCTAATAACTCGATGGAGTAAACGAAAAGATCGGCGTTCGGGGACGATAACGTCGCTGGACTACGGAATTCAACGACCGAAAGCGGAACACATATAGGGTCCGTTTTAAATGTAAATCGCTTCATTGCATGTTGATTGACAATCGTGAATCGGGTCACATGAATTCCTTGCACGACAAACAGCAGTTTGCATGGATCTCGCTTTCACATCTTCGCGTTAACAAAACTCGCTCTTTTAATCGTAGATAGCCTTTGGATCAGTTGTCATCTTTTCGAGCGTTTGCCATCAACTCTAAAACAAAATCATTCCGGATGAATAAATCTTAAACGATCGTTTCGCACATTCGATGAAATTTTAGCTCATACCTGCAACGACGGATTTAATTATTTTTGATTTCCAACTAAATAATAATTCAGCAATAGTTCATCCGTTAGTCTATTACAAAACTAGCTTGTCCTATAAAAACACTGTGAGTATCCAACGCATAACAATCAAAATAAAAAGGTCTGGTTCTAGGCAAAATGAGAATTAACAGACATAGCCACACAGCCTAAGCATGGATAGATTGTTATAGATACGTTATCGGAAGAAGGGAAATTATTCACAGGAATATCTTATTAGATGAAATTATATAGTGTATATAATTAAGATGATGACGATGACGATGAAGACGACGACGACGATGACCAGAAAAGCAGTGTATTCCAGCTTTATAATACGAATGACTTTCCACTTGTCGTTCGACTCAAAATGCGATTGGAGACGCCCGCAAATAGTCCGGCAGAGTTTCTACAAGTCACGCTCGTAATCTAAGTACCATCGCATCTCCATTTCCCCCTTTTAGTTCCTTCGTCGACTGCCTCGGACTGATAACGAGGCGAATCGCTGTTGCACAATCAGCCATCCCATAAACGGATTGCCGCTAATGTTATTCATTGGAACGGGCGGTGACGGATGAGTTTCGTTGCCGGAATTACCGGCTAGATACAATCGCATTATGCTCGTTGTCATAATTAACGGAATCGAGCTGTACAGCTAATCTAGTGATGTGCGAGATACGATTCCCGTAAACGACCGGTCTTGGCGAGGAAAGCCGAAGAAAGTTCGTCCGTTGAATTTAACGAGGTTATCGGTAATGTGCTACGATTATTAGTGGTCCCAACCGCCTCAATTTTACCTCTATGATCTAATACAAAGTTGCCCTCTAATGACCTTGCCTTCTTTAGTCGAGAATCACAGCGGTTGATGGACAGGTGAAACCAAAATCAGAAAAAATAGCTTGGCCCCTGGTGTTACAAGAATTCAGCCACACTACTGTTTGTGACTATACGATATATGCCCCTTTTTAGATATTTTTCCACTTCCAACTGCATTATTCAACCCAGTTATCTATTTCATGCTCACCTTAAATGTACATAATTGTATCTAACATTGATCTGT
>WURV02204292.1:0-11448 GCA_011762755.2 Epimenia babai
TTTATCGTGTTATGCAATATAATTAGTTATTTCATTTCATTTCATTTAACTGTTGTGTTAGGCAATGATTTACTTGTGTTTACTTACTATTGTGTTATACAATATAATTAGTTATCACACAAAATGTATATAGGCGCCTTAAAGACATAGTAGTTATTAGGGCGCCTCCCAAACAAATGTACTATTATTATTTCTTATTATTGTTGCGACCACCGTGGCCAGTTGCAATGTGACGTGATTTTATAACTCCAAACAAATCCTCGAGTGGGACAAAATACTGTACATAGGGTTACTGTCCTCGCTATCTCTCTCTCTCCCTCCCTCTTTACTCCGTCACACACTCCTGTCCACAGGCATTCACATCCCCCATTTAAGATTTGGCCTTGTCCTCTTGTGTTTCAATATATTGTACTTAATGTTTTCTGTATGCTTCCTATCTGGTTTTTATGTGTTTATCATCTGATTCTGATCAAGTCTATCAAAAAGTACCCAATTTTGACCACCTATTTTTAACTAGCCTCCTTTTGCTATTGTTATAATAATAAAAAGGGGTGGATCTTATCTTCAAAATCACACTATAATAAGAGACCATGAAAAATATAAAGTTAACACTGGTTTTGTGAGACATTCCGTTTTGCACACTTTAAGTATGACACTGGTCTAAAATTTTACATAAAATTTCATCACATATGTCCTGAGATGTATGTCATAGACCCTTACAGTCACCTGAATTAGTTATTATCCAGTCTAAAACAATGCATAACGACATGATCATGGTCAGGACATGACCATGTCTGCAAAATGCCAAAGGCACTGTGACATATATTTTTGGTGAGATTTTTAGAGTGAAAATACAATTATCCCGCAAAACAAATCTGACTAAAACCAACCCATGTCTGTCAAACTGCAAAGCTTTGCAACAAATGGTTTGATAAGATTTTTTCAGCACAAATACACATAGGAAGAAATTACCTTCCATTACCCTGAACAAATCTGAACAAAATCAACCCACAGACAATATCTGCCAAATGGGCAACCTCAGGCCAATGGGGTTTTAAGAAAAAATTTTTTGAAAATGTTAGCATCGGATGGATGGACGGACGAGAGATATAATGCGATCAGAATAGGTTTCCATAGAATTGACTGAGGTGAGCTAATAATTATGATTCTGAACAATCGCGATGTTGAAACAATTACTCTAGAACAAGATACAACCACAGGATACAACATTATCGCTTCACAATTTTATTGGAGTGAATTACAATGGCATGCTATCTGAATAAGGCATCGAAGTTTGGAGTACACACGACTTTGTTGGTGACGTGGCCCAGAACTGACATATGGCCACCATCTTCTCCCGTCCTGATGCACACTACATCCTGTGGGCAGGCATGTACTGACTTGGAATGACAGGCTGTGAAATCCTCTATACATAACCATATTCAGTGAACAAACATTCAATAATATAGCTTGCCCTATGCATGTACGCATGCGCATGTGGGTGCATATGTATGTAGTTGTAGGGTGATTACTGAATTGTTGTCTGTCCCATTCTTGGCCCTCTACAAAGCTGGCCTACTAATGTGGTTAACACGACAAATTGATCAGACTCACTTATAAGGGGTGGGGGAAACACTTAGTGTGGAAAACCCACCGCGTATGTACAATTAACAATTGACAATTAACCTTTTTCCATTCACGCCACTGGTTCCAATTGTCTACAGACGGGCTACATATGTCCCACACTCCGATAAGTCTATGAATAGTCAATGGTTATTTACAATGTGAAGATTATTTAGCGGGGAGGTTAAGTGACATAGAGACTATCCATAGAGCATCTGAAACACTGCCACATTACAAGGGAGGGAGGGAAATAGCCATAACAGAACCAGACTGCAAGGGCAACCCCAACCGCCATGTTTGTGCATTTCCTGTGTTGTGATATGTTTATACTATTTAACATGAATTTCATAAAAATCTTGCCGAAAATGAGAATTTCTGTTACCATTTCCGAGCACATCATCAAACTCATCAAAAATAGTTGTATGTTGTGACAGGTAATGATGACAGGTAATAGGTAATGATGACAGGTATGTATGTCGTTAGACTATCAATTATCATTAAAATGTTTGTTTTTCAGTGTTGTCTAGTGAGTAATTTTATGTTTAAATATCACAAGTATTAACTGGTAAAGTTATGAGAAGTTTTGAAGGTAACGCTAATATTTTAAACACCATAATTCAACAATTCAATTTATAGTCTATCATTGCTTATGACAGATACTGTGTATATATCGCTGGCATGATATATAGACTCTATATATTGTTATGTTCTTATAATAGTGTCAAATACCAAAATGTGCAGCAGAAAGTCTGTCCCTGTTGCTCAGTCGCTAGAGCACTTGACCAGTTATCTGGAGGTTCTGGGTTTTGAGCCGTAGTAAGGGCAAAGTTATTCTGTGCATTTCTCTCATGTAGAGAAGTTTTAGAAATTGTGAAAATAGCTCGGTAATATATAGATAACCTTGCCGATACCGTGATTTGATGAAAGTCATAGCTACGCATTCCATAATACATGAACTATTCTATTATCACATTAGATGTGAAGACATGCGGTAATGCTATAATAGATAGATAGATAGATATGACTGTAGGGAGACACCTGGAGGAATCCACAAGGGGTACCCATCGTCATCGTGAGCACAGTGTTACCCAGAATCAGCTCTGTCTTACCCGACGCCCTGACCCGTAGCTTGCCGATGTGACCCTCGGAGAAATCGGCCAGCTTAGACAGTCGTGTCGCATCGCCTGCGCCCTGCATGTACGTATGATTAAGTATGTATGTACGTATGATTAAGTATGTATGTACGTATGATTAAGTATGTATGTACGTATGATTAAGTATGTATGTATGTATGATTAAGTATGTATGTATGTACGTATAATTAAGTATGTATGTACGTATGATTAAGTATGTATGTACGTATTATTAAGTATGTATGTATGTATAATTAAGTATGTATGTATGTGCGTATAATTAAGTATGTATGTATGTACGTATAATTAAGTATGTATGTACGTATGATTAAGTATGTATGTACGTATAATTGAGTATGTATGTACATATAATTAAGTATGTATGTACATATAATTAAGTATGTATGTGCGTATAATTAAGTATGTATGTACGTATAATGAAGTATGTATATACATATAATTAAGTATGTATGTACGTATAATTAATTAAGTATGTATGTACGTATAATAAAGTATGTATGTACATAGAATCAAGTATGTATGTACATATAATAAAGTATGTATGTACATAGAATTAACTATGTATGTACGTATAATTCAGTGTCTATGTACAGCGTAATTTGCTGATGTTAACTCTTGTGAAGGCCATTGCTATGAGTTAGGTATATAATATACGTATATATAATAATGTTCTATGTATATAATGTATATATAATTTTGCGTTATCTGTATAATGTACATACAAGTATGTGTTATGTATATAATGTATAATGTTATTGTGAGTTACGATTTTAATGTATATATAACTGTGTTAAGTATTCATGTATGTAAATATACGTATATAGTAATGTATAATTATGTGTTATTATGTGTAATGTATAAACTGTATATATATGTAGGCATGTAAAGTAAAATAAAAGTATAGTATGACATTTATATACTGCACTTTGGAGCCACTTGTGCAGCCTGCCAAATGATGGTTTACAACATGTCTGAAGGAAACTCTATAACAGGTGCCAGTAAGCCCATCCCAAATTACTTTCCAGGTGTGTATTAATCTGTGTTGCCACAAATAAATCCACTGCTCCTTACTTATGGCTGAGTCCACCGGATCAAGCTGGCTAAAGTACCATGCCGAAGAATAAAACGGAAAAACACAATTGGTATTGCCCGGGATTCAAACCCTATACCTTCTGGTTCATAGGCTGGTGTTCTACTTACTAAACTATGGCAATCCTGTGAGATGTGTTATGTATATAATGTATAAATGATTTTGTGTTATGTGTATAATGTACACACAAGTATGTGTTATGTATATAATGTATAATGATATAGTGTGTTACATATATAATGTATATATAATTATAAATCATGAGAGCTGATAAGTTATCATTGTTAAATTAAATAGTATTCACTGCACCTGTGCAGGCTTGGTACTGTCTGTGGGTTTAGGAGTATCTTCATCGATGCTTGCAGGGGTGCCTGGGAGTACATCGGGCAACTGGACAAACACAAGCTCCCCGAACTCTGAGAAAAATAGCAGGCGGAGTGTCTATGTGAATGATTGATCATTTACAACACAGTATTTGATACAATACACATCAAAATCAAACACTTATGGCAACATCCATCCAGGCATAATGGCTCACGTGAGGACTATTATCCAGACAAGTATTCCATCGTAAAACATTATAGGCTTCCATCAAAATTTCTGACATCACTGTAAATTGCTGTAAATCACTGTGAATAAAACTAAAATTATAGTGAATTGTAGTAAAAATCATAGGCTTTCATAAAAAACTATGACACCACCATAAATCATTGATAAATACATTCAGGAATGGATTGTAATAAATAAATGAGAAATGGGACTGTTGTTATCCTCTTTGACAGTACACATAAATACTTCATACTACATACTGTATGTTGTGTTCTTACCTGACTTTGATGGATCCATAAAAAGCAGGTCACATGTCATATTCTGCCTAATCTCATTGGCTGATTTTTCATTACTTGCTTTAGAAGCAGTCTTATTCATATCCGCGGTGGGCTTTTCTTCCATTTCCTCATCCATCATCTCTTCTGCAATGATGCATTCAACCAATCAACCAGTCCACCAATCAATCAATCAATTATTCAATCATTCAACCAATAAACATTTAAACCAATCAACCAGCCCACCAATCAATCAATCATTCAACCAATAAACAATCCAACCAGTCAACAAGCCCACCAATCAATCAATCATTCAACCAATAAACAATTCAACCAATCAACCAGCCCACCAATCAATCAATCATTCAACCAATAAACAATTCAACCAATCAACCAGCCCACCAATCCATCTATCTTTCCCTCCTACTATCTCCTCAGCAATAATGCAATAAATCTAGCAACCAACCAATCAATCAATAAATCAACAATATCTTCCACTCAATAGTCAGGATCTACATAACAGGAAATTAATAGTTCAAAGGTTATCTCCCTTAGCTTACATTACAATACCCCAACAAATCTGAATAACACCAACCCAAAATGTCTTCTTCCAAATGGAAAAGCTGTACAACAAACTGTTATAGAGATTTCCAAAAAAATGTTAATGCTGGATAGAGAGATGACTGACAAAGGCTCATTAGAATGGGAACATTGGCTTAGGTGAACCAATAAAAGTAATTAGATGGGTGTGCCATCAAGGGACATAATTAGACTTCTAAAAACAGAGACTCACGTTTGATTTGGATGCCACTTTCTGCTTTAATCTGCTCGACCTTGACCTCATTCTTTGTAGCCGACAAAGGCAGATAAATAGGTGGCATGACGTCAGCACCAGTGTCATTATGGTCGTCATCTAAAAACTGTAAACAAGGGTATTTAAATCATAAAATGGCAACTTCAAGTTTTCTTTCAAGTTAATGTTATGAATAGTAATAGTGAGAAAACGACTCAGAATCAGGCCAATATCATGCATGGACATAATAGCTCTCCTTTAAGCTCACGAGGCAGCAGACAGTCGAGTGGTATAAGCATTAGACCAGTAAGGCAGGTAGATACCGGTGGTGGGTTCGCAACCACGCCCCGGTCGCTTTTTCAAATCATTTATGCTCGATAGCTGGACTTCATCTTGATTATTGACTACATGGTGATTATTTTGACAAATATGACATATTATGTTGGTGGCCAAAGACTTCTGCACAGTACTGGAGAAATGCTATACTTTACCTTTTTACAATTTGCTCTTCAATAATATAAAATAAATTAAATTTGATTATTACAGTTTACTAACAGCTATCAAATGCATTGTATATGGAGTAAACACTGGATGAAAGGTAAAAGGTAAAGGCGAGGTTGTGGTGCTACTTTATAATTAAATGTCAGTCGCACGTACAACATTGCCCTGTTATGTAACATATCCCTTAGATATTTTTATAATCTTTCTCAAAATACAAGCACGAAAATCATGCACATTTCCTATTGAGAAAGGCGCGGGAAGAAAATCCCTGGTTTATGCTGGTTCGAACTCGCAACCTCTCGCATGAAAGGCAGCACTTCTAACCACTGCACCACTGGCACCAATGCCAGATAAAAACTTGTATGTAATGTTATCATTTATTCTTTTTGCGTATACTTATTGCTTTCTCATGAACTCTAACTTGAACTATCATTGGTGAATGAATGACGATCAGAAAGAATGGCCTAGATAATGTCTCACATCATCACGAAGTAGATCATCAATAACACGTTTCGTTTCTTCAGTCTGTGGTTTCTCTCGTTTTACGCTGCGACTGGACACGGGCTCCGTTCGCTCCCGCTCTTCCCTATCTGCACCATACACGATACACAATGCTCACATTTAAGTGCCTATTTTATCAAGAAAATGATAACTACGATACAGTTATAGAATGAAAAGGCTAATAATCGTACAATCGTCTTCCAAGCAATACCTGCTCTCTATACATGTAAAAATATATATAAACCTTGTTCATGTGTCTCTGTGATAAATATGAATGTTTTAAATGTGCCTTCATAATAAATATAATTATTTTTTTCATGTGTCCGTGTTATAAATTATAAATTTGTTCACGTGTCAGTGTGATAAATCATAAATATTGTTCATGTATCCGTGTGATAAATCATAAATATTGTTCATGTGTCTGTGTGATAAATAATAAATATTGTTCATGTATCCGTGTGAGATAAATCATAAATATTGTTCATGTATCCGTGTGATAAATCATAAATATTGTTCATGTATCCGTGTGATAAATCATAAATAATAAATATTGTCCATATATCAGCGTGATAAATCATAAATATTTTTCATGTGTCCGTGTGATAAATCATGAATATTGTTCATGTGTCCGTGTGATAAATCATAAATATCGTTCATGTGTCAATGAGATATATCATAAATATTGTCCATATATCAGCGTGATAAATCATAAATATTGTTCATGTGTCCGTGTGATAAATCATAAATATTGTTCATGTGTCAATGAGATATATCATAAATATTGTTCATGTATCCGTGTGATGAATCATAAATATTGTCCATATATCAGCGTGATAAATCATAAATATTGTTCATGCGTCAATGAGATAAATCATAAATATTGTTCATATATCCGTGTGATAAATCATAAATATTGTACATATATCAGCGTGATAAATCATGACTACTGTTCATGTGTCAGTGTGATAAATCATGAATACTGTTCATGTGTCCGTGGGATAAAATTTCGTTAGAGGTCGAGTATATTCACACTCACGTTTTTGTGTCTGTCCTGCTGGTCCCAACTCAAAAATTGAATGTGATTGAATGACATTTTCTGCCCCACGACCACGGCCTCTCCCCCGTCCTCGACCCCTTTCTGATTTTGGCTTACACTCTTTACCTGCATTGCTTGTGCTGGCTGTTACAGGTGATCTGAAATGTGTATTTGGATTACCGTAGTAAAAATAAAAACCAATTTTTACAAATTTTTTGTAAAAAAAATCGATTATTATAAACCACCATTTGCTGATAACATAAATTATAGTGCACACTTGTTCGACAGTTACATCTACATTAGTATATCTGTATTATACCAGCAGCAAAAAGGCAAATCTGTCATGATGCCCAACAGGAAAGGACACTATAATTATTAATTAATAATATTAAGAAAAAAAGGGCCAAAGAGGTCTCAAGATGGTTGTCTAAATAAAAGAAAAGTTACAAACCTTATTTATTTGAAGAATAAATATATATAATAAATAATAATAACTATAATAATATTTAAAGATGTTAATATCGAAGAATGGATGGATAAATGGGTGATGAATTAAATAACAGAGTTTGATTGCGATGGTAATTAGGATAGCCAAAGTGGTCCTACAACAGAATTTGATTGGGATAGCTGAGTGACGAATTCACTCAGGTAAACACGTAAACAAATAATTAAATTCATTATAAATTGATGCAGACACTATATGAGCAGTGTAAAACGTAACCCTTACAACACTGACATCTTTACATCACAATATATAGCAATACATTTCTGTGACAACAGAGTCCTAAGGGTTAAACTGATTAAAATATGTAATAATACATAACTGATAATTTGATATTAGTGGAATACTTACCTGTACACGAGACGGTGTATATATAACGAATTTCTGTAAAAGATAATAAAACTAACTCCGACGTTGAGCGGTCTCTGCGTATGGGTATATTTGGAACAAAGGTTTTCTTTGGTATCCCTCCGAGTGTGAGATCTCTAGGTGTGCGAATAGATGGTAACCTGAAACATGAACATCGATGATAAATGTAAACATTACACCTGACGAGGTATACTTGTATACGAAGGCTTGTATAAATCATGATCTCAATTAGCCTATAAAGTTTTACCCTTATTTTCCATTTGATACGATATGGTTAACACAGCTACCCATATCCATAGAGGCTTTTATAGGTTTAAATAAGATATATACGTATAATTAATGCACATTTTAAAATCATTAATATACATTGCGATATAGAATAGCAAACCATTTTTACATGCTGCGTAAAATATAATGTAAGTAATACTATTTTTTAAGAGTATTTCATATTCTTTATTTGCATGTTAAGTGTTTTGTCAGTCATACTGACAATCACCCATACTATAAAACAATATATAATCATAATTTCTTTTACAATGTAAAACTAATATATCAACAACATACTTCAGGTAATAAAAGACGCTAGATAGTAATTTAAAACATCCATATCAATAATACACCTGAGCTTATAAAAGGCACTCGATGGTAATCTAAAGTAATTACATAAATAGCATTATTATGCACATTTTAGGTTACCTTCTGGCATTTTTTATTTTGTTTTATGTAGAATTAGGCTAGCATTAGCCTGGTGTCTCGACATTTGACCTCTGCCCATTCACAGGTTGCAAACTCAGAACCAGCTTGCACGTTTCATACACTTTGCTAAATCTGCTATTGGGGATAGCGGATAGGTAAGCGCCAGACATAGCGGACAGGTAAGCGCCAGAGATAGCAGATTCGCCAAAATCTCAATATAACTTTGTAGTCAACATGATTTTGCACGGTGATACTTATTAACAACAGCACAAGTTCATGACTTGCGAGTATAACTATGTCTAAACTTTAAATTGTCGTTCTTAGGGTTTTAATTTTTTAATGAATATATCGTATTTTATTCTATTTCCTTTTGTTAATTGATTCCCGCCCTTCAATATATTTAACTGAAACATGTAAAACGTAAATTCGAAATGCTGAAAATGATTCTCCTTCAGTACAATAAAACTCTAATCTTATAGTATTTACAGTTTAATTAGTCATAATAATTAATATAGTAGTCAGTACCTTGCACTTTTTCCCGTTGGTGTCCCTCGACGACCAATTAATCCACGAGGTAATTCGCCACTTTTTTCCTTGTCTTTGGACATGAAGGACGTTTAAAAATACAGCTGACAGGACAAAGCTGTACAAAATGTTACTATAGTGCCGTAACTAATCACAGCGTTTCAATTACAGACCCCAGTGGCAAGACCGCCGCTTTGATTACCGACACAAGTACCGTAATTTGTTGAATAACCCCATACCCATTTGGTCAGTTTGCGTTGGATAATAAAATCATAAATGAATTGTTAGAGAGTAAGTGCAGTTTTAGTACTTTCTAGTTACTGTCGTGGTTGCGTGTTACGGTACTTTAGTTAAGTTTAACTACTGGTACAAAACAAAATGATGTACGCACAGTATATTGAAACTCAAGTTAAAACCGAAAATGAAAGTCGCCATCAGTTTAAGTTTTTGCACGAGAGCATCACCGCTCACCAAAAAGAATGAGATACTCTTTGGTAGTGCATCTTAAATCACAAAGGAGCTGTTCTGTTTGTCATAAATCATTATAATTTACTAAATTATGAAATATTACAAGAAGCAGTGCGGATTACCAGTACTCAAGATAGTGTACTTTTTTATGGAATACGCATTACCTATTTATGAAACAACATCAAAGATGATATTGATACTGACGAACTAGTGCGATCACTCAGCGAGTCTGGTGATATTCCCTCATCGTTATCAATGATAATAGTAATATTGTTATGATACTGTGACAGTAGACGTGGTGTAAGTTTTTATTTTCTACGATTTGTGTCAATCTATATTTAATTTAGAACTATGAAAACGATTCGTATGCCTAAATATTTATTCCCAATAAGCCTTGTTGGGACTATAATCGGAAGTGGCTACCTGATCAAGTAAGTAATCCACAAATGTGATTAAGATTTTGTTATTCATGTTTTGCTTAACACAAAATGTTATTCTGACATTAATATTATTTTGATATAGACGATTAACATGTGCGATCACAAAATTGCTTGTATGATAGTTGTTACTGTGCTATATGAACGAAACAGGATAGCCCAGGTGGCAGAGCGCTGGCTACAGAACTAAAAGCTTCGACCATATCAATTAAGCTTTTGTTGTATCATTGGACAAAGTTATTTGTCTTGATTGTTCTGCTCAACGTAATACTAGCAAAATTTATTCCAGGTGATATGCACGGGGGAAATGAAAATGCAACCAGCATGCTGGCGCCAGTTACGATTTAAAGTTAAAATGCTTTCTCAACAAAAAATCTCCCCTCACTTTAGTCCAACTCGCAAAAATATTCCTCATCAAAATAGTTATTAAATGTTATTTCACATATATTTTCATTGTCATTTGAACTGCATATCGCAGTTCAATTTACAATGCTGCCACTTTCTGAAGTTTTTCACACTGAATTGCTCAATTGCATCTTCCTTTCAAGGAGGAATTTTCTGACAAATTCTATAAATACTGCTAATATATGGCTTAGACTATAAAGATTTGAATATTATTAATCATCAGTTGAAAGACTAGTAATACACTGCCAGTATATTTTAAGTATAAATCATGAAATCAACTCATCCATTTATAGACCAAACAGATGCGGTTGATGGTTTTGGAATCATTATATATAGTGAAATACATACTTTTATAATCATTTAAATATCACAGTGACTCGTTGCAAACTGTCATTTGGCAAGCTGTATAATCGGTATGAACCCCTTCCATGCCACTCCATTGTAGACCCGATACCTGCAGTATATAATATAGCAGACGGTTGCTCGGATGCCATCTTTGTTAACGGTAATTGTACGCATCCACA
>WURV02204303.1:0-11448 GCA_011762755.2 Epimenia babai
ATGATTTTTAATGACAGTGTGTGTAACACAAATGAATAAATTCTCTTTATAATGGGGAGTAATTGATATATTGACAATAAAGTAACACATTTATCTACAGGAGAGTAAGCGATTAAACATATTGTAGATAAAATAAGGAATAGTATTTAAATACATTCAAGATCTAATATATTCAATATATTGATATAGTCTCATCCAGCGATGGGCATGCCACTCCTTTATGGACGATCATGATTAATATTTTTGTACAGCTGGGCTGTTGAGGTCAATCTTGGTTCATTTTCAAGAATTCCTCTAGCTTTATTCTGCAATGCTAATAATTTATTGATTAGCAGTTGAGTATTTTTTTTGACCTCAGATTTTACGGTAATTCAAATGACAATATAAGAGAGCAATACAATTTACGTAAAACTGGTTGATGCATAAGGTTCTTGCCTTTACATTATATGGACAAATTTTTGGCAGTTTTCCCTTTTAATGTGTGTAATGTGGTCTGATCATGTTACATTACTATATATTATAATCTAACCCTAAGAAATTTTCGGCTGTTTTTGTCATCAACAAAGAAGAAATTCGGATATTTTACGTCATAAATATATAATTGATAAGTAAATAATCTCATGATTTAAAGGAAAATACAGGCACGCCTCTTCAAATGATTTTCACCAAGACAAACATCATCTATTGATATTTGATGTATTTGTTGATATTTGATGTATTTGCATCTTTCACAAATTTCTTACACCCCCTCCCTATACTTTAATTTTGCATTATTTTCTTCTCTCAGGGATGGTGGGAAAGGAAGCATTTTATACCTCTTGTTGGCGCGCTAACTGCAGCCATTCACGCAAAAGGCAAGAATAAGTATTACTTTTTTATAACGGTAACCAAGGTAAACATTCCGCTGGAAAGGCCAAATATGGCGTCCATGCAATTAACCAATCAAAACTGGGACACGGGTTGTCGCATCTCTGTTTTTATAGGATCTCTAGTGTATTCAAGTGAAAACGCTCGCTGAATCGAGATTCACCACAGTGAAATTTATGTCAGATATAAATATCTGGGTGTAAACGGCCTCTAACTATCCCTGTGTCAGGGAATAAATCCCTTACGAATGGTGAACTATTCAGACCTGAGTTTCTGTTACAACACCGATGTTATGTACATCAAAGTCTTTGTAGGCATTGCGAATGCTCAGCATGTGGTACGTGTAGTAATCCCTCAGATGTTTAATCAACGTGTCGAGCTTCTCTTCTTGGTCCTGATCCAAAACATTCACTGTACGCTCCGACCCCAGGCTGTTAGAGAACAATGAACGATAAATGCTGCTTGTAATTCTCAATAAAAGTAACATTCCAAAATCAAACGACGTCAAAAATACTTAACTTACAACAATGCAAAGCTCTTCGAGTAAAATGTAGTGTGACAATTATCATTTATATATCATAATTCAAAATTCTTGTTAGACAAATAATGATTTACAATAACTTATTCAAGGATGCATCGACATTTTTACTTTCCTAGTGGTCATTACGATCTTGTACATATCGCAAATAAATGAATTCACAAAAACCTACTGATGTTGACTATAAATAAAATCATGTGTAGATGTTTATTGTACATTGTAGTTCATCGTAACATGAACTAACAAGTGGCTAGGGTGCACTTCTTGATCACGCGGGTTATGTGTAACATCCTCTGGCCTGAAATTCTTGTTGATTTCGTTACAGAACACTCGGTAGTTGAGACGATTTGTGTTCTTTAAGTTGTACTTTTTCTCCAAGGCTGCCTCTTGCTGCGGAGTCAGCTTTACCCCTAATGTCTGCCCCAAGCACCGGAAAAATTGACTGCCTGCAAAATTTCTTACAAAAATTACGTACAATATTAAGGACGGAAAATTTAAGAAAACTAAATATTGATGTTCATTCAGGTAAGGCACTTTAACTTGCAGACGCTCATATTAACTTGGTAGGAAGTACCGTATATACTCACTTACAAGACGACCTTTTTTCACAAAAAACTTAAATTCAAAGGGGGGGGGGGGTCGTCTTCTAAGTGAGACTATAATTATTTTAAACCACATCGTCATCCGCAGGTGCCAGGTAGCGTTTCGCATGATAGACAGGTCTGCGTATAACATAGCGGTTTGACAGCCTGTGTTGTTTTTACTGTATATACAGTCAAAGATCGTCTATAGCCCCTTTTGATGTCCTATGTTTTTGTTATTGTCTTTATTCTTGAAAAATTGTTTTCTTTTTCACTTTTTATTTACTAACGACGAAGACGACTTTTGTGTTTCTAAAGTCAGGGGGGGGTCGTCTTATAAGTGAGTCGCCTTATAAGCGAGTATATACGGTAGTACAGTGATTGAGATATCTAAGCAGGACAAGCTGTTGTCACCTTCTGATAGTAAAATGTCACGGTTTGTTACGGGTACTGCACATGCGCGTAGGTAACAGTTGTTTTACCACAATCAGCAGTGAATAAACGTTGGTGCACCAGGTCATTTCACTCGATAACGAATGGCTGCCAACATAGAGACATCGCAATTGAATAATTTCCGGAACTGCTACTTATAAACACCATAACATTAATTTCGCATAAACATCTTATTTGATGCGTTAACATGAATGATGTATTGAACTCTACCGTAATGCCTCTACGTTAATTATTTACAAAATCAATGGCAGCTTCTTTTAGTTCTTGGCAAACCATCGAACTAATGCATCCTTCCAATAGCGTCTGCATGCATTCTTTCAATAGCGTGTGCAGCTCATCATGCAATAGGCATTCTGTTTTTATTATGGACTAGCAGGCTATGTTGTATATACCATTGATCTGTATGACCTGTATACTGTTAGATGTTAATTTTATATATAGTTTAAGTAATGACATTATAGTCTTAGACCATTAGGCTATTGTTTTATGTAAAGTGTATTTGACAGCTCTACTAATAACTACACTTTAAACAAATAAATTTCATTTCTATGTATGCGGCTATGTTAGAGACATTCCCAGATGATTTTAAATCTTCCTGTGCAAGTATAACTGACGCCCTAGAAACGACTGGTCTGGGATATGACTCGCTGAGCTATAACTACACTCCTATGACCCTGGCATCACGATTGTTATTTGGAGCTGAGAGGCACATGGGCCTGAGAAAATGAGATTTTTCCAAATGTCTCCCTTTACGATAAAATAAACAAGCAAGAAAACACTGTCAGCTGCTGTTCAGGCATCATGGCTTTTTTGCACATTTCTCTTATATTTCCGAATATTTTGGAGGAAATTGATTGAGTTTATTGAGCTACAATTTTTAAAACTGACACCACAACTAATTATATGAAGGGTGTGGCGACTGCCATGTTTCCTTTACGATAAACTACTGTATGTTAAGACTTGTAAGATTTATTTTCGAGTACTAGGTCTGATTTTTGGGGGTATTTTTTAAATGGAAAAAACCCAGTCTTCCCGACGCCATGGGAATGCTAAAAAGTGTCATCAATGGCAGATGGGTGGATTATAACACCCAGCGTGTCAGCCTCACCTTGATACAGCGCATGTAATTACTACATCGTTAATGAGACGTTTTTGTATTCGGCTGTCTACTCTGATGGGAGTCGGGTGGTCTCAGGACACGGTGTGGCCGCAGTCATTTACACATCTAAAGAATTATACATATCTTGAGATAGTGATTTGGCTCATTATGTATCCTGTAGACTTGTTCGCCAGTTGGAATATCAATGCCTGTACAGTCAGCCCTCTCCCGATGGCAAAATGTGTAGTGACAATAACCGAACGGAAACCCTTCACGATGCGCTAGCCTTGTACACCGAGGTCTCACAGTGTGTCTGGCGCCTACCAAAAGGGAGATCAGTATGGCCATATTGGCTCTACTTCTGTATACTCTTCACATCGTGAGCTGAGAGTTACAACTGACTGTCTACATTTCGGTTATCAGCCCTTTGTTATCCTCAACCGCGTGCCAACAGAGTTGGTAGCTGCTTATTATTCTCATCATATAATCCAATAGTATCCACACTTGAATTGTATCTAGTGGAAATGTAGTAATTTAGCGGTAACCAAATTTTTACATAAAACATGGAAAAAGGCAATATGCCAAATAGCCAGTTCTTCTCAACTCACGCCAACCTGATCACTTGTGGGTCTCTTCTTTCTGTCTATCTTTTAGAGACTTACATTGTACTCATAAGTCATTTATTATCTCCAGTCACCAACTATATATTTTGTCATTATTTCTGCAGCCAATCTTTATTGCTGTATCACACAAGATAGCTTTACATAATAATTTTACTGTATGTATTGTATTGAAATTAATTTGTGTTGTACTGTATATAATCATAGATAATGTAGACGGGTAAATAGACTAACTATAACATTACAGGCGCAGGCTATTCAGGGTTTACCTATGTAGCGTGTTTGACAACTTAGCTATTAAGTACATCTTAAACAAATATATATTTTATTTCATTTCATATTGCCGAATGCAATATTTGTGACCGGGAACAATTTCACAAAGTTTTTAATGTAATTATCATTTGTGACTTGTATTATGACAGAAGAATATTCAATGCGCTAATCAAACCTATAAGGCCTCTTTGGTGTCAGCATAGCGGGCTAGAGGTGGACACACAGCAACAATATCAAAGATATAAAAAATTAATGTTTCTGCTTATTCGTGATGATATAATAGTGATAGAATGTGATTTTTATGCCAAATCTACTCTAAATATCCTTTCTTGAACATTTCATCAAACAACGATATGCGACTACAATAACTATTGCGCGGATGTCCTGTCTTAGCGACCGTATATAAATAGACGTAACCTTATTAAAGATATCTCAATAACGTCGCCAATATAAATTTCAGTGTTCCATTACATATATACGGTGTTGAGTTAACCATTTTGACTCTGTTGTTGCAGAAGAAATGTTTTGCTATAATAATGTGATGTGCAGTTGTCCGTGTGGTAAGGGTTAATGCAATACTGGTTTAAACATCATTCATGTATGCTTGATAACGACAAAAAAATCAAGCAATGTCTGGCTGAAACCGAGAATATCCTTACTAAATACACGGCATATAAAACAATCCAGCAGGTCACCAGTTAATCTTTATATAATGGTTGTCGCTATAACACGACTGCGGTATATCCAGTATAAAAATACCATCTCTACTTCGTCCCATTTTGACCCCCAAAAAAATTCAATTATAAGTTATTTAAATATTTCAAGGACATGCATTCTTGGTGAATAGCAAGCTTGGGCTGAGTAGTAGTACATCGTATCAAACTTAAACTCAGTACTTGAGTCTAATCAGATAGTTCCATTGAATTGCATTGCTTAAGCATTTAAACCGCAAAGTACAAGTAGTCTTTCTCCCTTAACCCAGTTATTTGTATATTTGGTTATAAATCATAGGACGCCACACTGTTCCCCCCCCCCCATACATATGCTTCAAAATTGCATTACACATTGCACTTAAAATTTCTTATCTCTGCATGCTTGTAATTGGGATATCTAATTATATAAGATAAAACAGAAGGTATGGAGTGCAAAAAGGCACAGAATACTATTGTTGGTACTTAGTTATAGTTAACTAAATCAGGTTATCTACTAATGCCAACTACGTCAATGATCTAATCAGATAAGGTAAGGGATGATCTTTAGGGTTTATAGGCACCCATATTTGAATTGTTCTCAATGACTTCCGAACGTAACAAGCAATATGTGTACGAGCAAAGAATTGTGGTTGCCGTGCTAGCCATATCGTACAATACGAAAAGTGAAGGTTACGACTTATTGGCTAAGATGATTAGTACAGGTGCAATGAGTAGTACAGGTGCAATGAGTAGGGGTGGTGACATACGGAATATATACTGGAACAGGAGCATGGCAGAGAAAACATCAAGGCTGCGATTCTCCTAACTAAGATGATTAGCACAGGTGCAATGAGTAGGGGTGGTGACATACGGAATATATACTGGAACAGGAGCATAGCAGAGAAAACATCAAGGCTGCCATTCTCCTATTCCAGTATATATTCCGTGTGTCTCACCATCTTTACTACTTGCACCTGATGAAGTATACTTGTATATGAAAGCTTGTGCCAGTCATAATCTTAGTTAGTCAATAAGGTGTTACCTTCACTTTTTCTATTATATGTTTCCAAATTATTGAAACAAATCGCTTTTACTTGGGTACCTGTTTAGTCACACGCTTATTTATGTAGGATCCTGGATGGTGGCTGGTATCTACTCTGCTTTCCAGCTTATCTGATCAGAAACTCATCTTGTCTGTCTGGATTCATCTGTCTGTATATTAAGGTCTTTGGCCATGAATCTCTCAGGTCAGGAGACTGTCCGGTAGGAGTATTTTGGTTGGAAGACCATCTAATTGACAGCTCATTCGATTGGAGGCTCTTCTGGTCAAGACTCTAGTGGTCCTGGGCCTCGCTGGAGTCACTGTGATGAGTAGCTCACAGCGTGTTTGATTGCTATTTACCCCTCTGGTGTAGGAAGCCAGTTTGCTCATAATAGGACTCACGATTCTCTCAACATGTTATTGTCATAAAACCAACTCGGCTAACCTGTACTACTTAATGGAGATGTGAATAGAGCAGACATATCAGAGCCATTAATTACCATGTTGACATTGTCATCCTATACATTAAATTAATCGCTCGCATTCTAAAACATCTTTTGATTGATGTTCCATATTAATAAAAGCCTATAGAAATCATCATTGTCATTAGAAGATTTATGACGGAACCTGTCAAAAGTAAATCACTACGAAATGTTCAGTCATATCAATGAGAGAGGATGATAACTTACCCCCTAGACCAGACATAATTGGTCTGTTTATTGAGTCTTGTGATTCGATGTTCACAAGGTAATATTAGATTTCAGGACTAGTTTACAGCTTTTCTTGTATTTCTTTGCAATACGCGCGTTTACTTGTGATTTATCTGCACATTTCAGGACCTTCCCACATTCCACGATAGTTTACAGCGCTTCGTGAATGACCTGCGTTACTACCAACTTACCAACACCAACAGCCCGCCACCACAAGCTTTTTCATGATGAATTCAGCGCTTTCATATGCCAGCTTTTAGTGATGATGAGTGTATTATCTGCTAACTTTCTCAGGATATCTTACAATATCTGGCCGCATTCCTATGATGAGTATAGCCCATTATCTGACAGCCTTCTCATGATGAGTATAGCCCGTTACCTGACAGCCTTCTCATGATGAGTATCGCCTGTTATCTGACAGCCTTCTCATGAGTATAGCCCGTTATGTGACAGCCTTCTCATGAGTATAGCCCGTTATCTGACAGCCATCTCATGATGAGTATAGCCTGTTATCTGGCAGCCTTCTCGTAATGATTACAGTACATTATCTGGCAGCCTTTGGGTGATGATTCCAATACAGTGATCTGTACAAGATCTGTGACTTGTGTTGATGCCTATATCCACTACCCACCAGCCAGCGCGGCTTCATTACCAGTATGCAGCCTCAGCATTATAAGTACAGCTTCTTATTTACCAAACTTCTTTTGACAATAGGATGGTATAGTGGCTGCCAGATTTTGCTATGAATGCAGCGTGTTGCCCCTAACATGTCAATACCAGTTAAGGTGTTGGCAATAAAAACGATATAATATGTAATAGGATACATTAGATCCAACATGGTGGCCCATACCTTTTGCAAACCGGTAGTTTTTAAAATACAAGATTTTATCCTATATAATCACCGCTTGATACATTATCTTTGTTAGATTGATTACTCGATGCAGTGTCTGCCATATTGCGATGAATTTTGTATGAAAAATTTACCTCACAAATAATGCAGCAGCATAAACTAAGTTGATGAGGGACCAACTTATTTATGATTTTACACTGTCCCAGATGGATTGGTGTTTGGTGTTGATCGTGTTTAGTAACGGCGGGTTTACCATGGTTTTGCGCTGTCCCACGTGGTTGTGTTTGATAATGACGACTCTTACTTGTAGGGGTATTTTTTTACAATTTTACACTGTCCCGTATGGATATGATTCATTGTTGTTTTATTGAGATGGGTCTTGTTGGGTGTATTGTTTGAATGAGATTTGTCTGATTCCAAAGCTTTATTATTAAAGTATGATAAAACTAACTTGTATCTCGGGTCTTATAACGGTCTAATCTAAATTATCTTAAAGCATCAGTCCACATGATAAACCTCGCAACATGAACATGGCTGTTTCACTCTCATCTTTATATCTGCGTTTTATGTTCCAAATACCGGACTACCGATAACATTTGAAGTTGAACCAATGCAAAAACCATCTGCAACAATGCGAACATTGCGTATATCATCAGTGACTAATTTGACTATAATTCACTCCATCCCCTCTTAAGGTACATCTAGGCAAAAGGTTGTCCCGAATAGACCGCATGAAGAAAATCAACCTGAATAAATCGATAATTCTAAATTTCCTTATATCTTATAAATGTATTTTTATTTAGCTGTTAATATTGTATCAAATTGTGTATTGTATATTGTGATGGCCTCGCGCACACTGCACTAACGTCATTGTGAGTGACCAGCACTGGGAGAGTAGCATTAAGTTGAAACTGCAATATCAATTCGCATTATTGCATCGTGTTTTTAAGTAGGTGCGAACTTTAGATTCGCTGTACATTTACTCGCCCTTTCTGGATTCTTTTCCCGTTACTGTTATCGCTTTAATACTCGCAGATAGAAGAAAACTCATGCGGTGTGAACGGAATGTCTTTTTGAGTTATAAACCTGAGATAGTATACCGAATGATATTATAACGATATTGTACACCACACAACTGGTCCTGAATGCGAAAACGTGCGAGACGAGTGGCGTTGTTCTGTTTAATGTCGGCATTGGTAATCAATGGGTAATGAGTTATGTTTAATTCCCATTAGAACGGAGTAAAAACTACAAACAGTCCATCACTGTTACTGTTGTGTTGTGTTTTACTCAAATACCATGTACTAATGTGAATAGATTGTGTTGGGTATATGTTCGATACATTACTAGAGTCACTGCGATGTAGATATTGACAATATATTTCGATTGCTATTTCTGATTTTTATTATATGTTCTTCGTATCAATCTCGAGAATGCGAAAATAATTTTAGAATCGCGAATATCATTTGAGTAGTTATCGGTGTAAATTTTCCATCCCAAAGATTTGTTCATTTTAAGTAGATATATGTGATGCATGTAGTACGTGTTAAATTGTGGTAATTTAGCCATTTGCAATATTCAATGTATCGCCTTTTATATTGTAAAATAATGTTGGTTGTTGTTTTTATTGTTTTCGCCATATATGTGTCGCTTACTATCAGTATTTCTTAGAATTGAAAAATAGTAAATATTCTTAAAATTAATAAGATATACCTGATCAAAACTGTCAGGTTAAGTTTCTAGGTCAAAAGTCTGGGATTCTGATGTATCCCACGGGTTGCCATACGTCATTAAGTGAACATATAAAGTAACTTAATTCTGTACATTATTAGTTGAACAACTTTATTAACTTTCCATTCAGAGATTGCATCTCGCATATATAACATTCAATAAGTTATACAAAATACAGATGGATAAACTGACATATAACTTGATCCCTGTGTTATTTTAAACTGCCACCTCCCAGCCCGTTTAGTTACATGCAGGCTGAACTTTTTGTGGGGGAAGCAGTTAGTCGAATGATAGGAACGCTGGACTCGTAACTGAAAGATCACGGGTTTGAAACCGCCAATTGCTCGACTTTTCTGCGATGATACTCAGCAAGTCATTTATCCTTGATTGCTGTGGTAAACCTGTCTCCACTATGGGTAGACACCGGTTATCGTCTTTGATGGGTGATATGCGAGTGTCGAAGGTATTGTATCTGCGCTGAATATAGCTGCCATAAACGATGTAAACCGCATCCGAGAGCCTTTATTGGCTGGCTGACACTTGCGGTCTATAAATGTTGTACTTTACCTTTACCCTTTTAAGATACATTAGGCTACAAGTCTGGATGGCTCAGTATTATTTAGTCATTAGGTATGGTTTTCTCGGTACCGGTAGAACTATAATTGCAATCATAACATGTAATACACTGTGTGTAATTATTGTAGTATTGAATCAATGTGGCTATCAAAACATTGTCCAAAATCAAATAATCAGCCTGTCCTAGGCAGCCTTTAGCGTACACAGGTTAAACATGACCTCAATAGACGAGGCATTCTGCCTTACTGTCAATTAAATGTTGTACTTACATCTGTTATCAGTTATCAGTAAGTCTTCACTTAGTTATTACAGTGATTGTCATAGTCTTATCATAGTTGTTGGTTATGAAGCCCATTGTGTAGTAGTAACAGTATGCCAAATTCATCAGTATTATTTGTGATGGAATGATAGCTAAATATTATATCTATAATATACAGAACATTATTTTATTTAAACTATTTACTACAAGGTACAAATAATATATATATAATATATATTAGACTAAGTTCCTTGTCCTATCATCCCTGTAACAATTACCTTATTCCTCCAGAATGTAAAATAGAGTATATCATTATTACCAGTGTGGCTGTTTACCATGACAAAGGATCGTCGGTGAAATATGAATTGATTATCGCGGAATTTGCAGATGTATTACTCACGCACAGCATACACCGAATCCAGTTGATTGGTTGGTTGCATCTGGTGTGTACACATGAAGAAACAGCCTACAAGATGAGCCAATTTCGGGTCAAAAGTGATCGGTTGTCATGGATACCACACACGAATATTAGTGATGTCACACATTTGTGTGTATGATGTCACACTTTATATTTGGTCAAAATGTGGAGTGACAGTTGGTAAATTTTTCAAATTGGTTGATCCAATCCTGAGTTATAACCATATACCTTGGCTCGGTTAATTTTGGCCCACCTTGTAGTTAATACCCACTTTAGTCGACTGGAAGATGACAGGTGTTGCAAACTTGCGAGCATGTATGATTATACCTCGTACTTAGGTTCATTATATCTCTATGTAATTTGTGACAGCTAAAGTACAGTCGCTACAGTGTGTAGTAATTCCAATACTTTAGGTGAGCAAGCTAGTTACTGATGTTTCATGTATGTAATTCGAAGGATTTACGGTGGTATAAATATACATATAAAGGTGTGAATATCTATGGTGTATATGAATACCATGTACGGTATATATAAATAGAAAAATATCTTAAAGAACATTAATATGTTGGATATAACTATGTATGGATGTAACCATGGTGTAACTATGTATGGATGTAACCATGGTGTAACTATGTATGGATATAATTATGTATGGATGTAACTATGTATGGATGTAACTATGTATGGATGTAACTATGTATGGATGTAACTATGTATGGATGTAACTATGTATGGATGT
>WURV02204314.1:0-11446 GCA_011762755.2 Epimenia babai
TATATACAACGTTAGACAAGAATCATAATACCTGAAGATGTGTACAAGATGGGGGGATAAAGATAATGATGTTTTTCTGATAATTGAAATGTATTTATGAATGATTATGGAGTTAAGTTGGTTTGGTAATATCCGGATTTCGAGACAATAGCAGATCGAGCTTTTATAATAGAATAATATTTGACCTGTGGTAATAAAATATGCTTATTAGCATAGCTGCTAAACATACCTTAGAGCAACAATACACCCAATAACCTATATTATACGGGGATAAAAGCAGTTGCGTAATAGTTAAAATAACGAAAAACAACACTAACAATGATTTTAATCGTTGCGATGGCGTACATAGAGGGGAACCGAGTACGTAATTTTCGGGTGGGAGGCCGGCGGGAGAGTGAAGACGCGCAGACGGTGACATTTGGCCTTAGGGCATATAGGCGCATAATAAGTAGGCCTATGTAACGTTGTTGATCGCAAAAATTGGAGTGGACGAAGTCACGAGTGGACTTACTATCACGGGAAAGTTGGTCTAATATTTTTATTAAATTTTTACTGCCTTTTTCACATAAAAGCGGATGTAACAGGTAGTCTCATCACTAAATATTCGACTTTTCTGGTATCGGAATATCTCAATCAGAAATCATTTGACGCGTTTATGAGCCTAAAAACGTTTATGAGTCGGGAACAACTACTGTCAACTATTTTTAATTTCATATCAGAGCGAGTTCGGCAGCGTTTTGATCTTTCGTTCTTTATTCAGCTCGTACCGTTCACGACCAACTTAAACCTTCCTGATCAAGGACCGTAGGTCAGATAACTGGTTTTCTTTCTATGTCTTTTATAATCTATTAACGATCTGCCGATGCCCCCTTATTCCGCGACGTGTTTCAGCTAGAGAAAAAACACACTGCATTCCGAATTTTCACTTTTTTTTCGCTCAAAACCGATAGTATGAAACCACATTTCATTCTAAATACGAATTGCAATTCAAAAATTGTCAGCGTTACTCGCACTACAGACAATATACATTTCGCAGTAGAGAAATGCACAGAAAAAACCTATACCTCTGATGGGACACGAACCCACGACCCCAAATAAACGGTCTGGTACTCTACCAACTGAGCTACAGGGGCAAGCCTTCTTCTGTGCATTTAGGTATTCGACACCGTTTTTTAGGAACCACTGATATTTTAATTCCGTATATCATGCCAGCGAGAGACACAAATATCTGTACAAGCATGATGGACGGTAAAGGTATTGGCTGATTTTTGCGGTGTTTTCTATATTAGCGTGATGTTAAAGGGAGTAGCCAATGTGGTTCTCTGAATAGCTGGAAAGAAATGCACAGAAAAAACCTATACCTCTGATGGGACATTGCGCAGTCAAACTTATAATTAATTTTGTTTGTCTATACCAAATTAAACATTAAATGAAATATATTTTATTAAAGTGTAGGCTACTGATAGCTTCACTGTCAAAAACGAGTAAACACTATAAATAACCTGTAATGTTTTAGTTAATCTACTTATCTACCTACATTATCTGCGATCGTAGACAGTACAAAACAAATAAGTTTCAGTAAAATACATACGGTGAAAATATTATGTAAAGCTAATTATGTAATATAGTAATAAAGATAGCGCAGAAATGGTGAAAAAATAAATCATAGTTGGCGACTGGGGATGAACATGCTGTATTTAACCCGTAATTATAAACTGCTGCTCTGTTAGGTTAACGTGCCCTAAAATCGAATGAGAGCGTGCAGTCTGGTCGTTGTTACAAGTGTGAAAAAATCCACGCTCTCGTTTGACTTGCTGAAACGTACGAAGAGTAGGTGTTTAAATGGACATCAATTGTTATGTACCTTTTTCGCAGAGAATTAATACTGTATAACAATTAAAATGCACACCAAATAACATTAGTAACTGATTCACCATGGAACAATTACAACATATCGACGATTTAAACACTGCGATAACTAATGTGCTACACAGTCGATGTGAAATAAACTTAGTTAACCCTTAGCACTCTGTTGTCACGGAATAGTGTTGCAATAGTAATGTGATATACAGACGTCAGTGTGGTAAGGGTTAAATGAACCATCGTTCCAGAATTAAACTACCATGTATACACGATTAGATTCTTTAAGAACTAAGCGCAGTTATTTTAGTGCATAATTTGTGTCATGTATGTATTATAATGGAACCTATTCATATTCCACTGTGTATAATTGCCGTAAACATATACCTATAAGTAGACTAAAATAACATAACAGGCATAGGCTATCCGATGTTTTTATTGGGGTAACGTGTTTCTGACAGCTAGGCTAATACGTACAATAATCACATTATTTCTGTTTATTTTATCGGTTATGGCAGGACTCTGCGCACACTCGCATCGCAGCCGCGTGGATGCATAAGGCTGAGGGAGTGTCCACACGTCATCGATGCCCTCAAGGTTCGTTAACATCCTCATCATCTACGCATAAAGTGTTAATAGAATTGTAATATTCAATTCCATAAGAAACCTTCGTTTTTAAGGAACTGTGAAAAAAATAGGAAGCAGATGTTATGATAATTGGCCAAAAATATGATTGATCCACCTACTACATCATATTTAACCCTTAGCAGTCTGTTTTCACATAATTGTATTGCTATAGTACTGTAATATACACTTGTCAGTGTGGTAAGGGTTAATCAGTCTATTGAAATATAGAAGCTAAACAAGATTGCATAGCTTGAGAAACCACTGGATAAAACTGCGAGAAACTTTCATATTATTTGGCCTAAGTTTGTCTTATGATGATGCTGACTACATAGGTCATATGGTTGTTTGAAATTAACACAGTTGAACATTTTGTATTTTACACAGGACATTATAACCGCAGTATTTTAACAATTGATGTATTTCCTGTAAAAGACTTCTCGTCACCTTTTGATTCATAAAAAAGGGATGTCTTTACCGCAGCTATTTCATTCACAGGCCATAGAGCAAGCTCCAAGCACTAGCGATGACCTCCGTGAAGAAGTCAAGGTCACACAGGATATTCTCAAGAGGTTAGAGCGACCTGCTCCGCCCCGTATCCAGCTGCTTGGACCAACGTCAATTCTCATCACCTGGGCAGCCGTTGCATCAAAGAGTGGTCTTGATGTGACCTACCAACTCTGCGAAAGCAAGTCACCTTAAATCTACTTAGTGCTACTTTATTAACGGTGGTAAATGTCAGTAGCACTAACAATATAACAAGGTTTTAGTGCTACTTTATTAATGCTAGTAAATATCAATAGCACTAACAATATTACAAGGTTTCAGTGCTACTTTATTGACGCTAGTAAATGTCAGTAGCACTAACAATATTACAAGGTTTTAGTGCTACTTTATTGATTGTAGCAAATGTCAGTAGCACTTACAATATTACAAGGTTTTAGTGCTACTTTATTAACGGTAGTAAATGTCAGTAGCACTTACAATATTACAAGGTGTTAGTGCTACTTTATTAACGGCAGTAAATGTCAGTCACACTTACAGTATTACAAGGTTTTAGTGCTACTTTATTGATTGTAGCAAATGTCAGTAGCACTAACAATATTACAAGGTTTTAGTGCTACTTTATTTATAGTAGTAAATGTCAGTAACACTTACAGTATTACAAGGTTTTAGTGATACTTTATTAACGGTAGTAAATGTCAGAAGCACTTACAATATTACAAGGTTTTAGTGCTACTTTATTAACGGTAGTAAATGTCAGAGGCACTTACAATATTACAAGGATTTAGTGCTACTTTATTAACGGCAGTAAATGTCAGAAGCACTTACAATATTACAAGGTTTTAGTCCTACTTTATTAACGGTAGTAAATGTCAGAAGCACTTACAATATTACAAGGATTTAGTGCTACTTTATTAACGGTAATAAATGTCAGAAGCACTTACAATATTACAAGGATTTAGTGCTACTTTATTAAGGGTAGTAAATGCCAGTTACACTTACAGTATTACAAGGTTTTAGTGCTACTTTATTAAGGGTAGTAAATGTCAGAAGCACTTACAATATTACAAGGTTTTAGTGCTACTTTATTAACAGTAGAGTAGCACTAACAATATTACAAGGTTTTAGTGCTACTTTATTAATGGTAGTAATGTCAGTAGCACTTACAATATTACAAGGTTTTAGTGCTACTTTATTAATGGTAGTAAATGTCAGTAGCACTAACCATATTACAAGGTTTTAGTGCTACTTTATTAACGGCAGTAAATGTCAGAAGCACTTACAATATTACAAGGTTTTAGTGCTACTTTATTAACGGCAGTAAATGTCAGAAGCACTTACAATATTACAAGGATTTAGTGCTACTTTATTGATGGTAGTAAGTTTATGAGTTTTTCACAGGTGGACGAACTATCTATCGGGGCGGGGCAACGAGCTATCGTGCGACCGGTGTGTTACCCCACCAGGTTTACCACTATAAGCTTCGAGTGATGACAGAAGGTGATGACAGTAGCTATAGTGATGTCATCACCGTGGAAACCGAAGAGGATGGTACGTTTGTACATGAAATGTACAAGTTAGTACAACATCTATAGACCTATACTGTTACCCCATAACAGCTCCCGGATGCTGTTTGCAGTGATTGTTTATGGAAGCTATTCAGTGCAGATACAATAGATTCGATGCTCGCATATCACCCCGTGCCAGATGCTGTGATATTAATGACAGGTCTTCTCAAGTCACTCAACATTATTTGAAATACATTTCTACTATACTACACAGCTCTTATTATTATTTTACTTCTGCTATTACATTTCTGCTGTCCATTCAAATTATATCTATGCACATTTCAATATTATTCATTTTGATGTTTTCCTTTTCAGTGTTATCCATATCAATGCTATACAATTTGATTTTTTCCATTTTAATGTTATCCACATTAATGCTATATATTTTAATATTTTCAATTTTAATGTTATCCACATTAATTCTATACATTTTGATGTTTCCTATTTGAATGTTATCCATATCACTTCTATACATTTTGATGTTTTCCATTTCAATGTTTTCCATTTTTTATTTTCCGTCGAACAGTGCCAGGGCCACCGTTAAACCTTAATATAAGTGGGGTCACATCGACCCAACTCAAGGTCAGTTGGGACTGTCCGGAGGTCATGAATGGAGAGAGTCGCGGATATTATGTGTATTTAGGTAAGTAGTTTATTTTTGTTGATAAAAGCATCAACTACAACGTTTATACGCTGCAAAATGTCAGTGAAAACAGCCTCACAGACATAGATAATGTATTCACGAGCTATCACAATGACTAGTTTTTTTCTGAAAATTCCATTCAGCCAATATTCTTCAATACAAATACACAATACAAATTTATTGTGTCTGCGACCAGGGGAAACGCAGACGGATCACACCACAGACACGACCTCGATCATCTCTAGTCTTACACCCTCAACATCTTACACCATCCAGGTGTGAAAATACAATAAATTTAATTTTTTTATTTTTTATCCAGTTTCGGTAAACCTGATGAAATTTAAGAGACATAACAATATATAAATGTATTTTTATGAATATGATAAGAATTCACCGGGATAACAGATCTATTGGACATTACAAATGAAAACACTTTGAACATAAGACCGAAAACTTTAGAGATAACAAGTCAAGTGAACTCTGTCTAAGGATAATTATGTGGAAGTTTTTCCCAAATGATTATTTACAGCAGTGTTCTTAATAATTTGAATGACTTGTCGTTTATGTTTAGCTGTTGCTTAGGTGTGTGCAGCTACAAGTAAAGGAAAAGGGGAACGAGCGGAAGTATGTGGTTGCACGGCAGAAATAGGTGCACATTGTCCCTCAGCCCCGTCTGTCACGGTACTCGGGCGTTACGAAGTCCACATCGTTTGGAAGACGCCGGAAATGCCACTCGGTCGAATTACGCGATACGATTTGTCCGCTAATGGCAGGATCATATACTCGGGAACTGAACTCAGCTACACCGAAAGAAGATTGACAGCTGATACAGAGTACACATTCGTGGTGTCCGCGTTGACCAATGAAGGACGATTTGACAGCAAACCGACCAAGAGACGCACAGCTAAGGATGAATGTTGGTGAAATTAATTCTAATGTTCTCTATTTTTTTAAAATTACATATAAAAATTGTGGTAATTGCATATTTTACTTGTATTCAATAGTTAGTTACCTAGATCTAGAAAGAGGCTGACTGCCAAGGTAATCATTGTGTAGATCATCCTTGGCTCTTCACAAAGGTAGCATATGTGTTTAACCCTTACCACACTGACAACTGTATATCACATTACCATAGCAATACAATTCTGTGACAACAGGGTGCTAAGGGTTAACACTCCAAACGGATAAGCCTGCGTTAAAAAATACCGGGTGGAAAAAATACCGTAGTGTAAAAAGTGGGCGGACAGTTGACTTTCGTCCATTCATACCACTGGTTCCATATGCCAACAAACAGCCTAACTAAGTCGCACACTAAGTCTCTGATTGCTGATTACTTGCAAGAAGCTTACAGAATAGCGAAAAGATAGAGATCATCTGGAGAGCATCAGAAGCGCAGCTTTGTGATAGATGTTAAGGGAGGGAGCCAATGTGATTCCTCGTATATCTGGAAAGATAACAGGTATAGGTCCCATCAGACATATAGGTTATTTCTGTGCATTTCTCTTTAGCTACGCGAAAGAGAAGCTCTTATGTAACCATACTGCAAGAGCTAGACCCAAGCACATATACGCAAGACCGCGAGCGACAGATCAAATCAAGTGCGCTATTTGCCTCAAAAATGCCACAGGGAATTTGCTAGAGGGGGAATCGATCTAGGCTCATCTAGATTCAACTCTAATGATCTCACCACTATGTACCCCCGAATTGTGTTAAATAAGATGAAACACTTGGCATATTCAGGTGTATGTGGAGCAGGTGTTGTAATGATTGTTCTCCAATCTAGCCTATAGTGTTTCTATAGTTACACCGGCGGTGTAATGGTTTGAAGCGCTGCCTTTCATGCGGGAGGTTGCGAGTTCGCATAAACCAGAGAATCTTTCTCGCGCCTTCCACAATAGGAAATGAGCAAGATTTTCGTGCTTGAATATCGAGAAGGATTCGTCATGGAATGGTTTATTATAAAAATATCTTAGGGATGTAACAGGGCAATGTTGTACGTGCGACTGACATGTAATTATAAAGTACCACGAAAACCTCGCCTGTACCTTTTTAAGGCAAAAATTTTTCTCTGGCATGGAAGGTCGGGTAGCCCTCGCCTTGTGGTTACGTATGGACTCTTTACTGCTGACCTGGCTGTATTTTTAATTCACTATGTATGGTCTCTATGGCGATCTCATTTCTGTAAATAATAATCAATTATCACACATTTAGCGGACTGTACATCATATGCTGGCTGTCTGCTGGAACCCAGTTGCCTGCATGCAAAAAGAACCGCTGTCTGTTCTGACTTGAGTGGTTTTCTTGATGGTGTTTTTCTCTTGGTAATAAATGGCACTAATCCATTTTTTCCATCAACTACATAGGCTAGGTTTGTATTGTAAAGGGCCCAGAATGACCCACACAATGATTCGCTTCCTATTCATCTTTTTAACAATGAACTCGTTCATTTCTGTGGATTTCTATCAGACGACGCTCCGCGTTCACCGCTTTACCGACCTCCGACTTGTGCCAAAAAAGACGACGAAGGAAAGACAACTCAAGAAGGAAAGACACTTCACGAGGGAAAGACAACTCAGGAAGGAAAGACAACTCAGGAAGGAAAGACAACTCAGGAAGACTATCGTCGTAAGTCCACGTCAAACATCGAATCGCACCAGATCAGCCAGACTCGCTCAGCCAGTGCCTGCAGCCACAAGGTGCCCCAGTTATCAATTAATCTCTTGTGTTACATATATTCTACTCTGGGGCAGGGTGTCAGTTTTCGAAATCATCACCCTAATGCAAAATTCATAACAGCTCATTTTTGCAAAGGGCTGTTTTTTATTGACATAAATTCTTCTTTGGGGCAGGGTGTTAGTTTTCGAAATCATCACCCTAATGCAAAATTCTAACAGCTCACTTTTGCTAGGGCTGTTTTTTTATTAATATAAAAAATACTGCTCTGCATATTTGCTTGCATTTATTAAAGCAAGGTTGTCAGTACCTTTCAAATGGATGGTTTCTTTTTTAAGGCAAATGATTATATAGCATGCAGAGATATCGGTTCATTGAACGTCTTTCAAAGCTTGAAATAATAACCAGTACGTTTCAGCAGTGTGGCGGTTTCCTTCTTAAGCCTCATTTCTCACCCCTCCTGTCCCCAAATAACATGGAAATTTTTTTTCATTTTTTTATCATTGCTAACAGTCATTGCTCTATAAGATAGGTTAGTGACTACATAGCTATAATGTATTCAAAACTTTTGCTCATGCAAAGTTCTATTTAACTGCCGCTCTTATAAATACAGAAAAAGGAATTTTATTTTATTTCATGAAAATAATTATTACGTTAACTCTCGACATACGGAAACAATGTCATGTTAAACTAACATAATTGCCTCAAGGTCTAATTATCTTGCAGTGTATTTGTAATTTATATTTATTCTTTTGTATTTGTGTATAGAAAACGTAATGTGTGACGTTTCTATGCTGCGCTTTAAATCGCTTGCGCAGCTTGCCAAATGACAGTTTAATGTCATTGGTCAAAGCAGCCTTATAACAGGTCCCAGCAAGTCCCTTCACAAATTTGCTTTTCCGGCTTATATAAATTTATTTTGCCACAAATATATTTCACTGGAACTTATTTGTGGTTAAATTGACCGAAGCAGATGCGCCTTGCCAAAGGATGCAACGGAAAGAACATGAAAAACCAAAGAACATTGCCCGGGATTCGAACCCTCCTCCTTCTGCTTCTCAGACCGGTGCTCTACCTACTGAGCTATCCTGATACCGATACGATAAGATGCTATGTTATTACGTCGTCTTATATTCTTCGTTTTCTCGCTCCCTACTAACGAATTTATCTCCCCCTCTTTTATCACGCAGCCACGCAGAAAGGCGGCTTTGCGTCTACCCCCTCGCAGTTACACGCGCGTGTGTTCATGCTGCGATTGGGGTAATATCGCCCAGGTTGGACGCAGTAGTCACTTTCCCCCTCCTAAACCACCATCAACTCTCTAGATTCGCTGTAGATGCCTCATGATTCTTGCTTTGCCATACCTTACATTTCCCCTACTCTGTTCTGGACAATTACTTATATGAGTGACATAAGTGGAGTGGAATTCACTATACAAGATGCCAGATTGATTAGCTGTGTTGCTGATATGCGATCCATGGCTGGCAGTTTTCTGTTATCTATCTCCCCTTGTTAGAATCTGGGTAGCCCATGCAGTGTTGTTATGCAAGAATTTTGCGTTTTGCATGGTCTTTAGATGCTTAATATTCCTTAGTAATCATAAACTAGCACACATTTAGGTGTATGTGTCACGTATGTAAGCTGTCTGTAGGCATTTGGAACCAGTAGCATGAAAGTACGGACCTTAACTATCCACCTTTATTCGTTGGTTTTCACCACGGGGTTTTACCAGGACACCAAATGAAGCTATACTTCCTGTCACATTAACCACAAACTCTAGCTTTTTAAAGAGCCACTATTGTCCCCGCCGACAGTTAATGCCAGCCTTTACCAGCACATAAACACACATAAACCATGCGTACACAGATTATAGTCAGTGACACGTAGTAATTCGGTAGAAGTCTGTCTGACACGTAGCGATAGTTTACTCACCCTCTCTAGTAATGTCTGGCTTTCGTTGGGCATAGCATTCTGTTACTAATATCTGTTTTATGTCCTACCATTATAGTCTGTTTTGTAGCAAATGGTGTTTCATGCGAATATCCCACAAAATCCTTCCCTTACCCAACAATGTCTATCCCATACACAATGATGTCTAATACCTCCAAAATTTCTCTCCAGTATCTGAACAATGTCTAAATAATGTTTAGCTTAAACCCAACTATGTTTATCCTATATCCAATGATGTCTATCTTCTACCCAACCATGTCTATTCTATACCCCGTGATGTCTGTTCTATACCCCGTGATGTCTATTCTATACCCCGTGATGTCTATTCTATACCCCATGATGTCTATTCTATACCCCGTGATGTCTATTCTATACCCCGTGATGTCTATTCTATACCCCGTAATGTCTATTGTATACCCTGTCATGTCTATTCTATCCTCCGTGATGTTTGTTCTATACTCTGTGATGTCTATTCTATACCCCATGATGTCTATTCTATACCCCGAGATGTCTATTCTATACCTTGTGATGTCTATTCTATACGCCGTGATGTCTATTTTATACCTCGGGATGTCTATTCTATACCCTGTCATGTCTATTCTATACCCCGTGATGTCTATTCTATACCCCGAGATGTCTATTCTATTCCCCGTGATGTCTATTCTATATCCCGAGATGTCTATTCTAGTCCCCGTGATGTCTATTCTAGTCCCCGTGATGTCTATTCTATACCCCGTGATGTCTATTCTATACCCCGAGATGTCTATTCTAGTCCCCGTGATGTCTATTCTATACGCACCGAAGGCTATCCCATATCTCAACAATGTCTATCCCCTATCCAATGATATTTTTCGTATACCCAGCCATGTCTATCCTAGGCTATACCCAACGATGTCTGTTCTATACCCAGTGATATCTATCTTACAGCCAGCGATGTCTCTCCTAAATCTCAACTTACCTCACCTTATCCCCAGCAATACCTTCCCTACAGCCAATATCTATCCTATACCCAATGATATCTATCCTATAGCCAATGATGTATATCCAGTATGTAAATGATATCTACCCCATACCGAACCATGTGCATCTTATAGTTAGTAATTTTAGAATACCAGCAGTAAGACCTGTAAATATCATTACAATAGACCGAGATGTCAAACTGGTAAAAAATTTTAATTAATATATGATATTTAACATATAAAACTAACATAAAAAATATATAACTTTTATGACCAATATTTCTTTTAACAATTTTATCGTAGTTAAGAACTCAACAGCCAATCATACTAAAAAAAAAATACTTAATTTACTCTTATTATCGCAATCTCCTGCTAATATACGCAGCCCATTGGTCTATTTCTTTACATGGGTCATAACGATTGATATTCCAGTCTTCATTGGCATTAAAACATGGTGGATATATGTCTATATTATTGATTACAGTTTTTACATGATTGACTAATAGTGTTAATAATGATTTCCTTCATGCAATAAATACGAAAATACAAAGGTAACACCTTGTTGACTAACTATATAAGGATTAACAGGTGTTAATCCTTATACAGTTAGTCAACAAGGTGTTACCTTTGTATTTTCGTATTTACGACATGGCTAACACGGCAAC